>VXAB01010185.1:68454-204940 GCA_013399175.1 Odontophorus gujanensis
TTTCCTGACAGCACTTCTTTGTCAGCAGGCTTTGAGACAAGTAATGAAGTCCTCAGATGATTTTCTTTGCGACTTGCATTTTTCACCTCAGATCTAAGAACTTAAATGGTGTGAAGAGAAAGCTTTGTTGCCTCCTACTTCTTCCTAGTACAATTTCTTTCTAGCTCTTCAGTGTGGAATACAGTCTCTTGTGGCTATTTAATATTAGTAATGTGGTGATGGTGCAGCTGGAAATGAGCATTTGGATTTTGAAGCAGAACTGTTCTTTGACTGATTTTCCTCAAATCTGTTTGATAGTAGTTTTTTTTCCTTTTGTAGCTATACAAGTACTACCTGTATTGTTTCAGTTGTGTTAGATGTTATGACTTCCTAATAAGTCATCTCTAAAGTCAGAATAAGTGCATAGTTCTATCCCTGCAAATTTGTATAATCGTGTTTAGATGTTCTCTTATTAATATAAATAGCACCACTCAAGTACATGTTTGCTGGTTCAGATTCTATGTGAATGCATGAGGGCTGCTCTGAAAGAAATGCCTTGTATTTTATTATTCTGGTCCACAGTGTCAGAGACAGATGCTGGTGATATAGCAGTAGAAGTTGAACCTTCCTACCAGTATTCCAACTGTCCAAACAACAGATGTGAACACAGTGAGACAGTGGGTGATGCGTTTCAGCAATGATGCCATCATAGCTGATGTGAAACAGTGGGTCACCTCTACTGGAACAGATTTCTGTGTGCAGAGTGCACTCATAGCTAGTGAAAATGCATAACTAGTGTAATTGGGTCACCCCTACTGGAACAGATTTCTGTGTGCAGAGTGCACTCATAGCTAGTGAAAATGCATAACTAGTGTAATTGGGTCACCCCTACTGGAACAGATTTCTGTGTGCAGAGTGCACTCATAGCTAGTGAAAATGCATAACTAGTGTAATTGGGTCACCCCTACTGGAACAGATTTCTGTGTGCAGAGTGCACTCATAGCTAGTGAAAATGCATAACTAGTGTAATTGGGTCACCCCTACTGGAACAGATTTCTGTGTGCAGAGTGCACTCATAGCTAGTGAAAATGCATAACTAGTGTAATTGGGTCACCCCTACTGGAACAGATTTCTGTGTGCAGAGTGCACTCATAGCTAGTGAAAATGCATAACTAGTGTAATTGGGTCACCCCTACTGGAACAGATTTCTGTGTGCAGAGTGCACTCATAGCTAGTGAAAATGCATAACTAGTGTAATTGGGTCACCCCTACTGGAACAGATTTCTGTGTGCAGAGTGCACTCATAGCTAGTGAAAATGCATAACTAGTGTAATTGGGTCACCCCTACTGGAACAGATTTCTGTGTGCAGAGTGCACTCATAGCTAGTGAAAATGCATAACTAGTGTAATTGGGTCACCCCTACTGGAACAGATTTCTGTGTGCAGAGTGCACTCATAGCTAGTGAAAATGCATAACTAGTGTAATTGGGTCACCCCTACTGGAACAGATTTCTGTGTGCAGAGTGCACTCATAGCTAGTGAAAATGCATAACTAGTGTAATTGGGTCACCCCTACTGGAACAGATTTCTGTGTGCAGAGTGCACTCATAGCTAGTGAAAATGCATAACTAGTGTAATTGGGTCACCCCTACTGGAACAGATTTCTGTGTGCAGAGTGCACTCATAGCTAGTGAAAATGCATAACTAGTGTAATTGGGTCACCCCTACTGGAACAGATTTCTGTGTGCAGAGTGCACTCATAGCTAGTGAAAATGCATAACTAGTGTAATTGGGTCACCCCTACTGGAACAGATTTCTGTGTGCAGAGTGCACTCATAGCTAGTGAAAATGCATAACTAGTGTAATTGGGTCACCCCTACTGGAACAGATTTCTGTGTGCAGAGTGCACTCATAGCTAGTGAAAATGCATAACTAGTGTAATTGGGTCACCCCTACTGGAACAGATTTCTGTGTGCAGAGTGCACTCATAGCTAGTGAAAATGCATAACTAGTGTAATTGGGTCACCCCTACTGGAACAGATTTCTGTGTGCAGAGTGCACTCATAGCTAGTGAAAATGCATAACTAGTGTAATTGGGTCACCCCTACTGGAACAGATTTCTGTGTGCAGAGTGCACTCATAGCTAGTGAAAATGCATAACTAGTGTAATTGGGTCACCCCTACTGGAACAGATTTCTGTGTGCAGAGTGCACTCATAGCTAGTGAAAATGCATAACTAGTGTAATTGGGTCACCCCTACTGGAACAGATTTCTGTGTGCAGAGTGCACTCATAGCTAGTGAAAATGCATAACTAGTGTAATTGGGTCACCCCTACTGGAACAGATTTCTGTGTGCAGAGTGCACTCATAGCTAGTGAAAATGCATAACTAGTGTAATTGGGTCACCCCTACTGGAACAGATTTCTGTGTGCAGAGTGCACTCATAGCTAGTGAAAATGCATAACTAGTGTAATTGGGTCACCCCTACTGGAACAGATTTCTGTGTGCAGAGTGCACTCATAGCTAGTGAAAATGCATAACTAGTGTAATTGTGCTGTTTCTAACTGTGGTAGTTTCTATGAAAGTGGGTAATGCGTTTCAGCAATGATGCCATCATAGCTGATGTGAAACAGTGGGTCACCCCTACTGGAACAGATTTCTGTGTGCAGAGTGCACTCATAGCTAGTGAAAATGCATAACTAGTGTAATTGTGCTCTTTCTAACTGTGGTAGTTTCTATGAAAATAAATAGGAGGCATTGCTTTTGGAATTGTGTACTTTTGCATATATATGTATACATGTGTACAAGCTTCTGCTATAAACCTCCATCCTAAATATAGGAATTAAGAACCTCCTTTGTTAAGAGCAATTCAGATGGTGTAAGAAAAATGAAACTTGTGGCTTTAATGGCAGCCTATATGGAAGTATGTTTAACTGATGAATGTTAGAAGTATTTCTGACTCCATAAACTCCTTAGGACACTTTCAAACCACGTGAGGTGAGCATCCTTCCGGAGAACCCAGCATAAGCGGACTTCGTGTCTCATTTGAGGATGTAATTAGCATTTGCATTAGTTACAGCGGGAGACTGTCCTAGTGGAATAGGAGCAGAACCTACTGATTGCAGGACATGCTGGCCAAAACTCTAAGTCATTCTGGAAGATCTGTGGTGTATGAAAAACTCGTTTTTGTTTCAAAACTTATTTTGTCATGTGACTCAGCTATTTCAAGGGAGAGTTCCTCCAAATTCCTCTATGCACCTTTGTTGTGCAAACAATAGAGACTGCAGTGCCAGGATCTCCCTTGCTCTGCTGCAGTGGTCCATGTATTCCTTACATTGCTGAGCTGGGAACAGAACCCGCATGTTTGAGTTGGTTAAAAGGGGCTGGGATCTGAAGAAGACTGAGGATTGAAGTCCTTGTGGAAGCGAGACGGATCCTGGGGTTTGCTGTGGCCAGTTAGTAACATTTCACACTGCTCAGTGCAGTTCTTCAGGCAGTACTTTGCAGGCATCCCAGTCTTTAATTTGTAATCAAATAGCTTGAGAGTAGTCTGTAGTACTAATCTAATCAAACTGCCTTGTATGGGAAGTGGCATAGTTTGCATCTCTTCCTTCCTTGATTTCTTCCCATTGCCTCTTATTTTTTCCCTTTCCTTCTATGCTGCACACCTAATTCTTTCCTAGACATTTTTTAATGACATGAAAGCTGAAATGCATGGAATATGGGTACTTAATGCAAGCCACCTGCACATACTGGATGACCTCTATGCACTCCATTAATTGTATGCCTGATAGCCTGCTCTGCAAACACAAGTTGCAGATATGAGAGGGTTACTCTGCTACAGAGATGTGGTAAAAAGCCTAAATTGCTCGCATGTGACTCTGTTAATTCGCATGAGTTGAAACTCCTTCTGGACTTCCTCAAGGTATCATCTGTTCTTCTGGATTAACCTTAGCCACCTCAATTTGCACTGTTTTGTGCTATGATTATGCTGGCTTCCAGGGCTGTTGCTGGGGCACAGTTCTTGGGGTGTATAGGCTGCTCTCGACCTAGCTATGTGTAAAGTGCTATTAATANATGCCATCATAGCTGATGTGAAACAGTGGGTCACCCCTACTGGAACAGATTTCTGTGTGCAGAGTGCACTCATAGCTAGTGAAAATGCATAGCTAGTGTAATTGTGCTCTTTCTAACTGTGGTAGTTTCTATGAAAATAAATAGGAGGCATTGCTTTTGGAATTGTGTACTTTTGCATATATATGTATACATGTGTACAAGCTTCTGCTATAAACCTCCATCCTAAATATAGGAATTAAGAACCTCCTTTGTTAAGAGCAATTCAGATGGTGTAAGAAAAATGAAACTTGTGGCTTTAATGGCAGCCTATATGGAAGTATGTTTAACTGATGAATGTTAGAAGTATTTCTGACTCCATAAACTCCTTAGGACACTTTCAAACCACGTGAGGTGAGCATCCTTCCGGAGAACCCAGCATAAGCGGACTTCGTGTCTCATTTGAGGATGTAATTAGCATTTGCATTAGTTACAGCGGGAGACTGTCCTAGTGGAATAGGAGCAGAACCTACTGATTGCAGGACATGCTGGCCAAAACTCTAAGTCATTCTGGAAGATCTGTGGTGTATGAAAAACTCGTTTTTGTTTCAAAACTTATTTTGTCATGTGACTCAGCTATTTCAAGGGAGAGTTCCTCCAAATTCCTCTATGCACCTTTGTTGTGCAAACAATAGAGACTGCAGTGCCAGGATCTCCCTTGCTCTGCTGCAGTGGTCCATGTATTCCTTACATTGCTGAGCTGGGAACAGAACCGGCATGTTTGAGTTGGTTAAAAGGGGCTGGGATCTGAAGAAGACTGAGGATTGAAGTCCTTGTGGAAGCGAGACGGATCCTGGGGTTTGCTGTGGCCAGTTAGTAACATTTCACACTGCTCAGTGCAGTTCTTCAGGCAGTACTTTGCAGGCATCCCAGTCTTTAATTTGTAATCAAATAGCTTGAGAGTAGTCTGTAGTGCTAATCTAATCAAACTGCCTTGTATGGGAAGTGGCATAGTTTGCATCTCTTCCTTCCTTGATTTCTTCCCATTGCCTCTTATTTTTTCCCTTTCCTTCTATGCTGCACACCTAATTCTTTCCTAGACATTTTTTAATGACATGAAAGCTGAAATGCATGGAATATGGGTACTTAATGCAAGCCACCTGCACATACTGGATGACCTCTATGCACTCCATTAATTGTATGCCTGATAGCCTGCTCTGCAAACACAAGTTGCAGATATGAGAGGGTTACTCTGCTACAGAGATGCGAGCAATTTAGGCTTTTTACCACATGTGACTCTGTTAATTCGCATGAGTTGAGACTCCTTCTGGACTTCCTCAAGGTATCATCTGTTCTTCTGGATTAACCTTAGCCACCTCAATTTGCACTGTTTTGTGCTATGATTATGCTGGCTTCCAGGGCTGTTGCTGGGGCACAGCTCTTGGGGTGTATAGGCTGCTCTCGACCTAGCTATGTGTAAAGTGTTATTAATAGGACAGATCCAAACATTTTTAGACTCATTCATACCTGCTTGGAATTATAGCAGCTTTGTATGGAACTTGTGTGGTGAGGCTTAAACTGTTGTATTTACAAGAAGCTGCATATAGCTGTAGTCAGAGTGTCCATATGTAGTGTTTCATAATTGCTCTCCTGGGCATGCTGTTATGCAAGCCATTTCCTCTTAATTGTTGATAATTGCTTTCAGTGTGAATGAAATAGTTTACNAAATAGCTTGAGAGTAGTCTGTAGTGCTAATCTAATCAAACTGCCTTGTATGGGAAGTGGCATAGTTTGCATCTCTTCCTTCCTTGATTTCTTCCCATTGCCTCTTATTTTTTCCCTTTCCTTCTATGCTGCACACCTAATTCTTTCCTAGACATTTTTTAATGACATGAAAGCTGAAATGCATGGAATATGGGTACTTAATGCAAGCCACCTGCACATACTGGATGACCTCTATGCACTCCATTAATTGTATGCCTGATAGCCTGCTCTGCAAACACAAGTTGCAGATATGAGAGGGTTACTCTGCTACAGAGATGTGGTAAAAAGCCTAAATTGCTCGCATGTGACTCTGTTAATTCGCATGAGTTGAAACTCCTTCTGGACTTCCTCAAGGTATCATCTGTTCTTCTGGATTAACCTTAGCCACCTCAATTTGCACTGTTTTGTGCTATGATTATGCTGGCTTCCAGGGCTGTTGCTGGGGCACAGTTCTTGGGGTGTATAGGCTGCTCTCGACCTAGCTATGTGTAAAGTGCTATTAATAGGACAGATCCAAACATTTTTAGACTCATTCATACCTGCTTGGAATTATAGCAGCTTTGTATGGAACTTGTGTGGTGAGGCTTAAACTGTTGTATTTACAAGAAGCTGCATATAGCTGTAGTCAGAGTGTCCATATGTAGTGTTTCATAATTGCTCTCCTGGGCATGCTGTTATGCAAGCCATTTCCTCTTAATTGTTGATAATTGCTTTCAGTGTGAATGAAATAGTTTACTAGGGCAGTTTTAAGCAAGAAAACATTTCAATTGCTCAAGGAATAAGTAGAACAAAGCCAGACTAACTCCTGGGCTTGTCTCACTGCTTGGATCTCTTCAGAATTGTTCCTGGGACTTGGATGCCACTGATGGCCCAGAAAAGCAGAGCTGCTTGTGGTCTAAAAAATAGCATATTGAAGGCTGATCTGTACATAAACATATACAGAGACAGGCTTAATCTGATTGTGAATGCAAGCTGGCTTCAGCACCCTAACAGTATTTAAAAGAGCTGATGAGTAGAGTAGATGGAATCTATAAACAAATATAATTATTAGATGTTTGAATAAACACCTCCTTTTCTTGTCTACTAAACTATTTAAATGATTAAAGGGAACCAAAGTGTGTAGTTATTACTTTTGAAGCAGGAATATACAATTGAATGTTACTTACCTCCAGGGCTTAGAAGTTAAACGTGCCTTTGAAAACAGTAATGTAATGATAACAGACCTCATAAGCCAGGTTTTAACCAAGTTACATTCTGAATTGAGAAATGAGGAGAAACCTGTGGTTCAGATTACAAAAAGAATGGGAAAAGAATAGCCAGTCTGGCTACCAGCACTGTCACACATGATAATTAACTCAGGTGGGCTTCTGCTGGTGTCAGCAGCAAGTGGGCTTGGTTTGCAGGTTGTAACAGAAATGGACTGTGAGGCAGGAGGGACGGATGGTCTGACCTGTGGGAGCTGACAGAGCACTGGCACAGACTGCACAGAGAGGGGGTGGAGTCTCCTTCTCTGGAGACATTCAAGACCCACCTGGATGCCTACCTGTGCAACCTGGGCTAGGGAGCTGCTTTGGCAGGGGGGCTGGACTTGGTGATCTCCAGAAGTCCCTTCTAAACCCTACAATTCTGTGATTATGTTCATTGCTCCTTTCTTGTTCTGCTTTAAATTCACAGAACAGTTAAATTCTCCAGCTTGTTTAACTAAAGGCTAAAGGGAGCAGAACTTGGGGATTAGCCAAAAATTTTCCTAATTATTTTGTAGTTGAGGTGTGACATATGTAAACATCTAACTGCTTCCCTGTTGTGTGACTCATGGCCACAGCACACATGCTTCCCAAGGCATAGCAAGTTGCTCTGGTTTCAGCTGGGACAGAGTTGATTTTCTTCTCAGTGTTTGGTATCATGCTTTGGCACCTGTTGGGCATTTATAGGTATGCAATCAGATCACTGCATCTGTGGTGTGTGTATATGCAAGGAGAACTTGCATCTAGATCAGAACTACTGGTCATTGCACAACTATTTTTGAGTGTAACGTATGTTTTCATATTGCCTCAAGGATTCAACTTTTCTTGAGGATACTGATCTAGAAATGATCAGACTGTAACTGGAGTTACTTTTAAAAGCAGGTTTTCCTTCGCTAAGTGTAATTAAGACCAAGAGAACTAATAATCACTTCAATATAATAAAGTATGATAAAGAATGTAAGATAAATCATTTAAGAAAAAGGTTACAATGAACTTTTTCTTTGACCAACTTCAAGTTGTGAGCATTCATTTTCCACAGAATCACTTTCTTGCACAGTAGTTATAGATGGACAGTGAAGCCAGGAGAGCTGCTTCCATACCTGCCTGGCATGCAGCACATCACTGCAAACCAGGGCTGTGCTTGTGACCTATCTTGTGCTTCTGCTCTATTTTGCATCTTGTTTCAGCAGGAACATACACTACACCACTCTGACCAGAAGATGGCAATGAGAAATTAAAGTTTACACTTAACTATCTCTTTATCAAGTTCTAGGTAGTGGTACTTGAAGCTTATCACATCACAGTTCACATCAAAGACTTCCAAACAGATTGTTTTGAATAATTACATGATAACAGCTTCAGTTCTATGTAGGTGAACGATCAGGGCAGTGTTTGAGGATTTAATATCACTTTTCTACTAACTGACTTTTCATGGCTTGTTCCTTCCCTTTTTTTCTGAAGGGGAGTAGTTTAAACCTGGGTGCTCCCTCTGATCGACATGAATGAGCTCTTTCAAATTTTTGCTGTCAAACAGGAGATGCACTTTGTTCAGAGTCTTCACAAGATCACCTTCACTGATCCCTAGGAAGGGAGATCTGTTTTCAAAAGGAAAACATGGGAGACAACATGAATGCTTGAGAGGTCAGGCAGTAGCAGAGAAGCAATGCCTCCAATGGGAGAGAGTCAGAAGTTGGAGCCAGGCTGAGAGCTTGCCCTACCACCTAACTCATGATTTTTCTAACATTTCTGGAGCTCAGGTCCTGCTGAGTCCTGCTGGGGCTAGCTAGCTCCTGAACCTGTCACTCTGCATCTGCTTTTTGAGGAAGAATAGTCTGTGGGACTCTCCCTGTAGAGGCAAGTCTATGGCAAGTGGTGAGCATAATGATGGTATATTTCAGGTTGGATAGTAGGAATTATTTTTTCTCAGAAACAGTGGTGAGGCATTGGAAAGTCTGCTCAGGATGGTGGTGCAGTTGTCATTCCTGGAGGTGTTTAAGGAAAAGGTAGATGTAGTTCTGAGGGATACTGCTTAGAGGGCAGTAGGTGGACAGTTGGATTAGACGACCTTAGAGGTCTTTTTCAACCTTAATGATTCTATCTGCCAGCGATTAACTCTAACTTCTTTATTCATGCTCACTTCAGCTGTTACAATGAAGGAACTCCAGTGTCCTCTGCTAATCAACTCTTCAAGGAAGCAGCTAACCAAGGGTTGTTAGCATAAATAATCAGATCCAAGACAATGTAACTAACACATCTCTGCAGGTGCCCTCAGTTCACTCTGTTTTTCCTTGCTTTTACACCAAACTGGCGTAGTCCTTCACCTCTGTGGATGACAGTATTCCTGTGTGTAGAGAGGGGTTGTCTCTGATCTTTGACTTCTGGCTACAGTTTGAGCTTTCCAAGCTTAAGGGAGGGGCCTACTGTGAAGGCAAATCTAATTAGGAAATTTCTCTTCTGAAGATAAAATCAGACACTGGTTTCTGTAGTCTGCCCTTCTAGCACTCTTTGACAGGAAAACACCATAGAAAGATTAAGAAACAAAAGTCCTGCTTTCTCATCTTCATTTTTTTCCTCTACATTCTATTTTTTCTGCTTATTATGGGAAACTTATCACTTATTACACTTTTTCGTATGTAAAGTATGTTCTGGCAACAGGTGTACAGTCTCCAGTCTCTCAAGTCTGCAAAAGTGGATTCAGCCCTGCAAGCCATGTGCAGAAGTACCACAGGTGGATGCTCTCCAATTCACTTACTAGAAGGGAGGTGCCAAGCAATCGAAACCTTTTTATGCCATGGCAAGCACTAAATCAATGCTCTGATATTTTAAGCAGTAGGTTGTGCAACAGTCATAAAGGAAGAATAGGAATTATGCCAGCTTGCTGGTTATTCATCATTTTCATCAGTTTAGCCAGTCTCAGGTACTCATGTTGTTCTTTCCATTTACTTCTCAGCAAGCATTGCTTTATTTTCTAGGGAGTACAGAAATAAGAATAGGGAATGAACATAATGATGACAAATGGCTGCTTTGGCCTTCTCTGAGAAGACTGTGATAACCTAGGTCTGGTCTTTGTGTGCTCCTTCTGCTTCGCAGTATGAGTTCACCAAGGTGGCTCTGGGCTGGCAGACCTCCAAATTGGCGTGTGTCTGACATTGTTCAGTGGGAACACTCTGTGCAGACCCAGGCATACTCCTCTCTTTGACATCAGAGGAGAGAAAACAGAAGGTCTTAGTCCTAAGTCTGTTGGTTACATCAACACAGGTTATGGCTGTTTCTGCCATTTTCAAGAAGTTGTTGCAACCCCAAGACCAGATCAGACAAGACTCCAAGGCTTGGAGTTGATAAGTAATGCTTCACCCTGGTTATAAGCAGAGAACATCAGCTGAACATCAGTGAATCACTCTGTCCACCTGCTTGTGTAGTTCTGGTACAAAACTGATGTCACCAAGGCTGCTGTAGGCAGCTGGATCTCCCATGTGTGAGCACTTGCAGTTGGTGGCTCTGTTTTCCCTGCCCTCTCTTTTCTTTCGAAATTGAGAATAGTTTTCCTGGAAAAAAAATGATAAATTCAGCAGAACTGTTTTCCATTGGGAAAAATGCAGTTTCTATGAAAATAAAAATACTTTTTATTAAAAAGAACTGCTATTGATTTTGAGACTTCCATTTCAGGTAGTGATGAATCCTGAATGTGTTGTAGCTTTTTAATTTTAGGTTTTTTGGGGTTTTTTTTTTCTTCCAAAATGAAGCAGAGGCTGTGTCCAGCCCTCCATAAAACTGAATCAATCAACAGCTTTCATGTTAGCTTTAGGCAAAAGCAGTTAACCTATAGGTGGGAAGATTATCAGACTTCTCAGGTTGATGTAAGGAGTGAGTAACAGTGAACTGCACAGCAATCTTACAGTGAATTTTTAATAAGACTTTGTGTTAAGACATAAAACTACTTTTAGTCAGCCTGAACACAACGCTTCACTTCTGTGTAAAGCACTGTGTTCAATCTCCCAGCTCTTGCTCCAATAAGTAAATGAGTGTGAGGGTGGGAGTGAATGAAGAATATTTGAATAGTTACTGTTAACAACAGCTTGATTCTATTAGTGTATTGAATGAGAGTCAGTGCAAAAAATACTTGTGAATCGCCCTTCTTTCAGTCCCCAATAAGGAAGGTTTCTCCTCTGAACTGCAGAAGTAGAAGTGCATGACAAACTTAGCAAAAATTGTGAAAGACAAGAAGGGGTGTAGCATCCTCAGGAAACTTCTGCCTTGGAGTAAAGCCCCAGTAATTTGACCTGGGCTGAATGGCATCCTACTCTGTTCTAAAGTTAAACAGCCCTTATACAAGCTTCATGCAGGGATGGGCACTGTGCAGAACAGACTGAGCTCCTGCACTGGGACTCTGAACTATGATGTAGTTTTGGGAGGGGTCTTCACCCATGCTTACCTACTGGCATGTTAGAAACTATGCAAGAGGAAAGGATTTTTCCATTTCTGGGGTTACCAGTTGAGTGACCAATTGAAAGTATTAAGTGGAATCTGAGCAGTTGGTGGTTTGTATCTGAGAGACAAACAATTATTCTACTCATATTAAACATTAAAGGATCACATTAAAATGCCATAGGAGAAGGGAATTGATTGAGTCTTTTTGATCTTTTGATCTTCTTTTAGAAGACTTGACCCTGGCATGTGTCTGACTTGGTGCACTCAGTTATATTTTAAACAATAGGGGTTAAATTATTCTTTTGAAATCAAATGACTATGTAGCCAGAGTTAATACAGAAACCACCTGAAATGATCATCCCTTGAAATTCCTGGAGGAAGAGTTAGAGTGGTTGGATTGGGTAGGTTTTCTGGCCTTCGAACAGGAGGAAGAGGATGGGTTCACAATGAACATATGTAACCCCATATTACGGGGGAAGTGATAGATTGTACCCCAGGTGTAATGATGGCTAGTCTAAGGTGGATGAGTGCTGAGTGACTCTATGCAGGTATGCGGCACGTGGAGATGTGGCTGATTGTGTAAGTATGGACTATAAGTCACTGAAATGTTATACATTTGAGTTAGGAACCTACAGAGAATTCAACTTCTAGCTCAGAAGAGTTAAGTTCAAAGTTGAATCAAGTTACTAAGGGCCTTGTCCGGACAGCTTCTGGTCTACAAACAGGAGGTAGTACACCACCTCCCTGTGGCCTTGCAGAAGTGCTTTCTGCTTTTATTGTGGTGAATTTTATATGGAAATACAGATGTCCTTATTTGTCTGTGCTTGACAGAGATGATAGATGAAGTCCAACCATTAGACTAGGGAGAGGAAAGAAAGCTCAGTGCAGTTGCTCAGGTAATAGGGTTCAGTTTCATGGCAAATAAAAACTGAAGAAAAGGATGTCCCTCAACTGAATCTAAAAGAGCCCAGGAAGCCATGAAAGTCAAAATGATCAGCAAATGTTATTTTCTCCATGTCACTGAGCATTACTCTGTTTTCATGCCTTTTGATGTCCTGTTCCCTTAGAGTTAGAGAGGAGTGATCTTGGATAAGTCATGCTATTTGCTTTCTACTTCAAGACTTGCCAGGGAAGTGAGTGGGGTTTCAGCTGCCTTGGACGAGCAGGGTTTGCTGATCCTATGGGCTAGTGGCCAGTATGTTTGCTTTGTTCATTGTAGCCTCTGTTGGGATGTGAAGAGTGCCAGTCATGGATTTCATTAATTCCACCATCAGTAGGTCTGAATTCATTGCCACTAATACAATGCCTTTTTCTATGTGCTGTGCCAGAGGTATTTTTTGACACCATGTGTGACCTCCTGTTATTTCTCAAGAAATGTTGGCAGGCACAACACAGCCAGCAGAGCAAAACCAGCACAGTGTGTCAGAAACTGCTGAGTGCATCCATGCTGAAATGAACAGCCAATTCCAAAGTGGGCAGAAAATAAAATTGCTATAAGGACTGAGTACTAATATTGCTTCCTTGCCCAGCTTTGCTGCCCTTTGCATGTGTTATCTCCCTTGAACTGAACTCCTGCAGCAACAGGAATAGATTGTATTCATTTCTAGCCTATGAGAATTTCCTCATTAAATTGTTAACTGATATTTCAAAGTTTAGGTAATAGGTTTACCTATTAATTTACCAATCAATATATCAATTAATTCCTTTCTCTAAACTGATACTGATCCTGTCTTTTGCCTTCTACAGAAAGTTTGACAAGGTCAAATCATTTAGTTAAAAATAACTTCTATGATAAATCGTGGTTTTTATCACTGCGTAACCCAGTTCTCTCACACTGAGATATAGTTTCTCCCCTCCTTGTTGCTGTGTGCTTGCTGCTGTTGAAGAGGGGAGTGGGGGGAGTGGTACAGTTAGTGGCAGGCTTTTCTGCTGACAGTAGTAGTTGCATAAACTGTAGCTGTTCACATGTAGGATGGGACTATGCAGTATTGCAGAGAACATCTCTAGAGGACACTGCGTTTGTTTCTCATTAATAATCCCTGGATCATGTGGGAGGGGATATCTGTGCCACCCCGAAGCTCCTTACCATGCTAACCCCACCCTACTGTGCCTCTGTTCAAGTCACATGAAGGGTTCAGTTTGTCCTTCAAGGTGACTAATACACAAGAACATTTGGGTTTTTCTCACAGTTCTATTTAGCATCTCTCAATTATAATGAAATTAATTTGGTCTGTCTTGGGATGACCATGGTAGGAGGTGAGTGCTCACAGAGCAGGTTCATATTAGGATGCTCTCTGCACTCTGTCAGAGCTGTGCACACATTTTGTGTGCTCAGTATGAAGCACTGGTCTTGAGTCTGAAGACATCTTCCCCCGCCAACATACTTTTCAAGAAGACAAAGCAACAAGAAATAGTTTCAGTACAGCCATCCTGTGAGCCTGATTCTGCAGAGAATTGTCATTTTTTTGGCAGCAAGGAAAGCATTTTAAAACCGATGAGAAAATGTAATGGACTGATTTACTTGGATGGTTCAGTATTTCTTTGACTTTAGCCAGGGGAGGCCACGAGTGGGGTAGAGAAAATCAAAATAGAATGCAACACAAGGCTTGTTTGTATGCACTGGAGCTTGCAGACACTTGCTGAGCTTGTACCTGCACGTGGGCCAAATGGGAGAGGATGGCAACTAAAAGAGAAAGTAATCAGCCCATGCAGCAGCAGAATAACTTCCACTGTCAGCAGCTGAAAGTGATGCCATGCAGCCTGGAAACGTTTTAGGGCAAAGTGTGTATGCTGGGTGTATTTATGCCTGCATGTTCATACGTCCTCTTGGTAACCCCCTTTGCTGGGGATTTTTTTTTATTTTTTTTTTTGTGGCTCCTCTAACTGCATTCTCCTTTCTCCCCGTGGGGCGGCCTGTGGAGCCGGGCCCACCAGGTGGCACTGGCGAGGCGAAATGCCCTGCCAAAAGTATGCCTAGAAAAAGGTAGGGCCTTAGAGACTGCGCATTTAGGGACAGAAATGCAGCGAAATTCATACTGCAATATGGAACACAGTGTTGTATGTCTAGAGTAGCAGAAGAATGATTTCTACAACAGCCCTGGATATGTAATGGCAGAGAAACCTCAACTGAAATGAATACTTGTTCTTATGTTCTGTCATGCTGCTTGCCTTTGGCTGTATTTGAATCCTTTGACCTCTATGGTAGAAAACAGAGGCCAGATCTCACTAGCTGCTTTTTTTCCTCTGCTGTCTTTTTGATGTTGATATCCCGCAGCCTCAACTCTATTGCATCTGCTCTCACAGCCTTTCTGTGTACACTGGACACATCTTTCAGAAACCTGATTTAAAAAAAAAAATTAAAAAAAATGGGTAGTGGCAGATTTTCCCTTTCTGATTCACCCAAAAAACGCCAAGAACACTTCCAGAATTTTTTTTATGGAGTTGTGGTATAGTGCTTGTCATCCCCCTGTGAAGTCTGAATTAGACTGGGACTTGTTTTACAGGAAATCTTAGATAATGTCTACCTGTGTCACAGCTCAGCTCTTTGGGTGTAGCCCAGTAGTCTGAATAGCCCATGATTTACTGCCACCAGTGGAATGAAACAAAATCACTTTCTCTGATTTATATCCTCTATTGTAGTTAAATATTTACACAGTATCAAGATCTTAGTAATTGAATGGCTAACAGATAGGCAGCAAGTGTTTATATACCTCTGAAATAGCCACAGGGCCATTGAGGTAATGATATTTCATACTGATAAAAGGTCTTTCAGTAAGAAGAAACTTACTGCTCTTTCAGCTCCATTTTGTTCTCAGGGATAGCACTAACTCATGCAGATTTCAGTGGGTAGTGCAATTTTTAGACTACAAAAAATGACCCACTTATTTCAGTAAAATACTTATCATAAAATGAGACAATTATGGAGGAACATAGCAGTTTTCACACAACAGTAGTGTTGAACACTTCAGCTAAGAAGGCAAGAATAAACATCAGATTGATATCAGCCTTTGAAGGAAACTAAAGCTGGCAGATTTAAACAATACATACCAGTATTAAATCAAGGCCTTTCTCCATTCACTTGCAGAAAGGTATCATTACATATTTCATGACCCATAGGTAATCAAAATTAGCCCTGTTTCCTGAAGCAAGAAGAGATCATTTAATTCCTACTTGTTCTGTTTAATTCTAGGTCCAGGTGAGGAAGCTGGAATTCAAAGCAGGTACAACAGTTGTAAATGAGTGCAAACACTGCCAAACTCAATTCTAACTTCTTTTACTGCAGTACTCTGAGCTTCTAAGTAGAGCTGATCTGTGTTACGCATTGTTGGCCTAGGGCTGGCTGGTGCTGCCTATTTCCTAGAGAAAGCAGTTGTGCCTCCAAACTGTATAGTTCTATAATGAAAGATGTCAATACTTTTTAAAACAAAACTGGATGGAACCTTTCTACTAACAAACTTCTCCTTTTTGACACTGCTTGGAATTGTCAGATGATTTTTTTTGAACTGCTGGGATTCAAATGGGACTAAAAAGGTAAAGAAAAGGAGAATGATGGCAAGCAAGTTCTTATTTTGTCTTTTGATTACAAAATCTTCATAACAGGTGTCTGTCATGTAACTCTAGAGTGAATGTGAAGCGAGGAGGAATGATGAGCATTTCAAGGCCCACTTATGTTAATATGAGTTCAGATAACAGAAAAGAGGGAATGCAGTCAGGGAGTCTAATCAGTGGAAATAGAATTAGGCCCAGACCAATTAAGACTACGTATAATTTCTAATGTAATAGATGGTACTGATTTTAACTTTCAGAACCAGCTTCTGTAAGGTCTAGATATTTAACTTGTATGTTAAATGAAACATACAATGCTAAAAATTAAAGGGAATGCTGCTGCTTAAAGATCATGGGGATCCCTTGGTCTCACCAGGCTAGCTGGGATCCAGTAGAAACTTTCATCTGTAAGGAAAATTTTCAAAATGGCAGTTTCTCTGCCTGCAGTGATTAGTAGTAAGATATTTTGAGTTGCAACCTCTGGCTCAGCCTAGCTGTTGCCCAACTTGCTCACAACCTGGGCAGAGGCAGGCAGTATTCTTTGTACTTGTAAATCATGACAGATACGTTTACCGCTGTGCAGCTCCACGCACGTAGCATTTCTCTCTGGTTCCTTAACCCCAGACGTTTCACGTCTCACACAGTAATTACCTCAAGATATTAAAGAAAGCTCCCACTTCTGACAAACAATGCACTTGTGGCAGGATTCTTCGAGCACTGGCAGCTGGGCTGCTCTTCCTGCTTTGCCACATGTGGATTGTGCACGCTGGGAGTGCAGCTGCAGGACCTGTCCTCCTCCTGGAGACGCTCGGTGGTTTCAGGACCTTGGACAGCGGCGGCGCCCACCATGGGTAGCGGCGGTGCTCTAAGGGCACTGCGGGCTCCGCTGGCGGCGTGACCGCTGGCTTCAGCACACAGCTGGAGGGATAGGGCTTCTGGTCTGTGCTCTGGCTCATCCGACGGCGTACTGCGAGGGCATACTCCCTTGAAAGGGTTGCGTAGTGCTCACGCTTCCAGTTTCTGTGATTGTCTACAGGGAATAACGTGATGGTTGTGGTAGAAGGTGTTGGGTGTGTAAGTATGACTTCTAGACGTTCATTTATTAGAGTGTGTTCTTTCACTAGTAAGTTTCTGAGGAGGTTATCGGGAGTTTCAACTAACCATGCCAATATCACAGGTATAATCTGTGAGTGGGATTTTTGAGTGAATAGAGGAAAGGATAGGGCTCAGCCCAGATATTCCTGCCCCTGTTGATTTTTATAGTCTGTTGTTTGCACTCCGCTATTTCCTTGGGCTGCAGGGCACGTATATATTTAGCCTTGAAATATCTCAGTGATGCACAGATAATGGACCAGAAGACTGACAGGAGAGATGGCATTTTAGGTGAATCATGGCTTATCCAAAAATTATTTACAGACTGCTCTCTCTATTAAAGGATGTCATCTGCCTGGCAATAAGCCAGGATGTTTATGAATCAACTGGTAGACTTATCCTCTCTTCTAGAGGGCAAATGAGTTTAAAGCACAAGGTTCACTTTGTATCTATCATGAGGAAGAAAAAATCACATTTCAATGAAAATGAGACCTCTCTGGTCCCAACTGACTGGTGTGTGGTTACTAATAAACCTTCCCACAGTCTGAAAGAAAAGTTAATAAGTAATACAGTCTTGCTTTTGGTGTCAACTACAGCGGACTAAATGGAGATTTATGTTCTTTACTCGTGCTTCTCTTTCATCTTCAGTCTTTTTACTCACACCTCAGTACAACTTCCTAATTCATCACTTCAGAAGGAAAATCAGGAGTACGAAGAGTACTATGATGAATCAGGTTCACCCTTGATCACAGTGCTCAACTAATGGGGAAAGAAGGTACAAGTCAATTAAGTGAGTCTGATGCTGCAAAAGCAACAGAAGAAAGGTGCAGTACTTCCTTCACTTTGTAGCATTGAATCTATTTAGGACAAAACAGTTGTGGACCACCAAAATGCATTGTGCAAGCCCAGACTGAATCAGGCATATATATAGCTGTTATATATTTACCTCTATTCCATCATGATCACAAACTGCATCTTTTTTTGGTGGGCATTTGTGTTAGCAGGAAATAAGATCCCTTTCAGCCCACTACAGAGGCATGTAAGCAGTTAAGTCTTGCTTTGTGCTTTTGACCTGTGAGCAACAGGTCTTCTGTTTCATAGATGCTTAAGTCTGAAGGTGTGCACAGATTTGCATCAATAAGATGTTATTTGAAGTTTTATTAGGCATAACTTAATGACATAGGTGAAATTGATGTTTACAGATAATCACAGTCCTTTTCAATCACAAAAATCAAAAGAACACTGAGTGTTAAATTAAATTCTGTTACTGTAAGCATACATTCTTAAACACGTGGGTTGTTTAAACTGTGCAGCTGCACGTTACAGTCAGAAAACAAATGAACTTCAAATTAAAAAAAACAACAACAACAACAAAAGAACAAACCAACAAATATGTTAATACAACATGGATATTTACAGGTAATTAAGTTCACCACTGCCCAAAGAACTTTCCAGTCATACTTCCCCATCCCAGGTGCAAATATGTCTGATGCTGCTCCTGGGCAAGAAGGAACTTCTCACACAATTTGCAGCAGCAGGAATCACATTTTATTGTTAAACTGTTATGAAATGGTCCTTGGGTAGAAATCAAACCACAGAAACAAAGGCATACCAGAGCTGATATCAGAACTCAGAACCAACTCTGTTTATAGAATAACAAAAATGCAGAAGAATTAAAGTCCTCATCTTGAGACTGAGTTGCTTTTGTGCATTGGTGCTTGAGTAGCTTGTCTGAATTGTTCTTAACAATAACTCAGGAAATGAGTTATCATTAAACTTGAAAAATGATGCTGTTAGGGGAAAAGAAAAGAAAAAAAAAAGCACCCTTTATTTGGTGTTTTTTGTTTCCAGTGTACTCCTACCACTATGGCAATCAGCAGTATTGTTCCCATGAAGCAGACAACAGATACCACCTTTTCTCACCCAGGTTCCTAAACCAGAACTTCAAAGTTTGTATGTGCAAACAAGGAGCAGCACTATGGGACTCCCTGCCCAGATGAGCTCCAGTAAACCAAGCTCAGACAGAAATCCCTGCCAGAGGATCTACACCTTCATGCTGAGCAAAACTCAGGAGCTCACAGCAAAAGAAGGGGGTATGTGCAGGTAAATAATTCACTGAACTATGTGCTTACATCTAGTTTATTTGCTATGAGGCAAGAGGACCAGCCCCATCTTTTTACAAAATGCTCTGAAGGTACAAGATTTGTTTGGTTCCACTGAAACCCTACTTGGGATTGTGTCAAAGATCTGACAGCTTTGTGCTGGTTCTTTGAGGAAGTTTTCACATGAAGTGATCTGAAAAATGTGGAAAGGAAATGTAAGATGGAGAAATATTTTCTCTCTTTAGAGAAAACAAAACCTGATTAAATGTTTGCTGACAGAATTAATATATTTGCTACTGTTGCTCACTGATAGCATTCAAATACATCAGCAAAAGAACCCAGTAGCATTAAAATATATAGAACTTTCTCAAGTAAAGTTTTACAGCTGCTTTGGAAGACATGGTATCTACAGCTGTGTTGAGTGTAATTCCCTGGCCATACTATTTGCTGTATGCTGTTCATCCTACATCACCACACAAAAGGGTTTCCCATCACTTATTCAAGTCAAGGCCAGGCATTTTTTATACAGTTATATGCACCAATAAAAACTCCAGTGAGAGAAACATTTTCTTCAGTGCTATCTTCTATAGTAAGGCAAGAGGAGATTAGTAGTCAAGAACTGCCTTGAGAAATAAATTAGTTGTTGGTAGGACAGTTTCTTCTGCTTCCATCTGAATACAGAAAAGTGCTATAGAAACAGTGGTCTTGTCTGACCAGATTTATCAGCTGGCCATGTTTTTACTGATTACAGCAAAAGCCCATAGCAAATTACTGTATTTATTCCACGTGTAGTGGTGGTATTTTCAATGCAATGCGATAGTGCCTACAATCAACAGTTTTAGATTAGCTATTCTGGGAGTCTGCCCTATGACTTCAAAGTAACTACAGAGAAATACAGTTAAGTATTTGGGGAAACCACTACTACTTCTCATGGAGAATCCCAAATACTACAATTCTAAGGCACAAGAGATACTTTCATCCTTCAAAAACAAAATACCTAGTTCTCTACAGAAAAAAAAAAAAAATGCCCACTGGAAGGAAATCCTCACATACCGTTATTTTAACTTGTGTAAGTACTTCCTTAATCTTACTGGGCCATTCTGAAAGCCAGAATAATCAAATTGGTCCCTTTACTTCCAATACTGAAGTATCAAACTACTATATAGCAGAAAACAAAAGTAATATGAAACATTACCAGTGAGCTTACTTCATGTAGGTTGACTTAATATATTTAGTAGTATAAAAAATAGTAAAAAAAAAACAAAAAAAACTTGTTCAGTGCTAGAGCATCTTCTTGCCAGAGGTTTAAAAGCATTCTTAAGGGAGTCATAGTCTTAGCTACAGGTCACCACATCTGACAGAGATGTGGAGAGGTAAGAGATGGTGTTGAAGGTTGTAGTTTCCAAACACTAACCACTATGTGATACTGCCTCCCCAAGCCAGGAGAAATGTAAACATTTCCCGTAGGAAGCATGAAAGGTATGATGAAAAGAGGAAGCAGTCCTGACTTTGGGCTGGGGTTGACTTCAGGTAACTCTCTGTATGATCTCAGGACAAAAAATTCAAGAAGCTGTTCCCTCGAAACAAAACCTCTGGTTTCACAAGTGCAAAATAGACCAAGTGAAGCTGTACAAAGCACTTCTGAAGCCAGGAGTGGCTTCCTTCTATGAAAGCATTCAGTATCAAGCTGGTGAATGGGGAAGGAAATCAGCAAAAAAGCTAATGTCACTACTCCAACTGCATCTCCAAATCTAGTTCCTGTTATGTAGCTGAAGCTGGTGAGAACATGGCTCTAACTTTTTAAACTCTTTTTATCTGGTAGACAGATATTTAAAACATAACACAGAAAACACTTCTAATTACAGTGGAGGAAAATCTCCTAAATTTGATGAATCACTTGCAATTATGTACCCTCCAGGCAATAGAAGCAAGTCTTTTTTTGAGGTGCCATTAAAAATGACAGCACCATGTGACTGTAAGGAGGTCAAACTAGTGCAGCATATCAACAAATGCATGGGTTGCCTTAATCCAAGGCACTCTATGTAGCTTAGAGAGACCCAAATCACTCAGATGCTCTTGATCCTCGGCTAGATGACTGAAGTCATCTTTGTTATCTGTGAATGTCAGAGAGTTGTTATTTCCAAACTGTATGCCCCAATCCCTTCTGTTTTGATGAATGTGGGAGTGCTGAAAGTTGAGTCTGGCAGTCATAAGTTAACAAGGAATAGCCAATGACAGAAAAAACAATGCAAGAAAAAACATGCCTCCCAACACAGGCACAAGAGAGGTACATCTGGTCTGTTAATCTGGCCTAGGGCAGACGTGTATCCCAGTGTGATCTGGAGCCACACTTGTGAAAATCCGGGAGGGAATAATGAGCATGTATGTAACAGAGTAGCAGTTAATAGAGCCCAAAAGGACTTATTTCTGCTGGCTGAACTTGTCTTGAGCACAAGATGAAGTGTCTGTTTCCTACATTCCCTATGGCAGACCTTTGACACAGGTGCCTTATTCAGCCTGTTTGGGCACCCAGGTGAATCTCCATCCTCCATCATCTTCTCTGCGCACAAACGCTTGTCCTTGTTGGAAGGTGTGTGTTCTCACGTTGCGGTGAGGACTTAAAAATGTTGTGAAGGCCACTTCTGTTTTGTTAGGTGACAAATCGTTAGCCAAATATGGCAAGTCGTAGCCTGGAAGAGAGGAGATGCTTGGCTCTGGTGAGGAGATGTGTGGTGCTGAAGGAAACTGAGAAAGGAAGGAAGAGTCCTCACTGCATGGATGGGTACTGTTAGCTGGAGGCATGTGGCTGCAGCTATATGCTGCTGCCACTGCTTCACTGTGGTCATAGTTGATGGCTTCACTAGGGCTAAGGCAGTATGTGTCTTTTCCAAGGTCTGAGGTCAAGGCACTGTAGTTAGCTGAAGATTCATCAATAGTGTTGACATCTTTTAATCCTAAAGTCTCCAAGACCCATCTGTCCACAGCAGGGCTGGCTTGCTCTTCACAGGCAGTGAATTCATCAAAGAGGTTCCTTCTAGCTTTAGAAGCATGAGGAGTTTCTTGAAGAGCAAAGCAGTAGTCATCTTTTAATCTCCTTTTGGTGTTTTTGAGAATAGTACAGGTTTTTTGGCCATGGCAGGACAGCACTTTCTATTAAAAATAAATTAAAAGATAGAGATTAAAAGCTGATTTTTTCATTCACAGTCAACAACATATTTCTGATCTTTAATTTTATATGGGTAAGACAGTTACTACTGTCCCCATGAAAAATACTTTCTTCCACCCTTCCTCCTTAGATGTATGGATACGACTAATTATTCTGTTCTTACAGCCTCTACAACAACATAGTCTCTGTAAGAGAAGAATTTGACAATGTCAATAAGGCCTGCACTTTGATTGCATTCTCACTCAGTAAGGCGTGAAATGAGAGCTCCTGCATGGCTGTGCTGCACTTTTCTGTGTTGGTGCTGCCAGCAGCATTTGGCAGGTGAGTGGGGTGTTGGGGGGGAACATGGCAGCCTGACAAAGAGGGAGGATGCTGAGGTAAGTCATGCTGGGGCAGGTGTGATCTTGGCCAGGGAGCACTTGTAGCTGCAGCTGCCATGACTTTAATAGTTTCTCTTCACAGGAAAGTCTGGAATAGGTGGTTGGGTTTTTTTTGTTTGTTTGTTTGTAGGAAGATCAGGGCTCTCACACAAACAAAATGTACCCAAAACAAAACAAAACAAAACAAAAAAAGCTTTTCAGAAGGGGTAGCTGACAAAACAGGCAAATTAAAGAAATATTACAATACATTCCAAACTGAACTTTTCACTGAAGGAAAAAAAAAAAAAAGATTTGGGACATAATAATGTTACTTTCCTCTAGTTACAACCTAAATTCAACTGTGCTCTGGGCTATAATGTCTGCACAGTTAGAACCTGATAGGATCTCACAAGGCAGGCTGTCTGTGCTCTTAGACCTTCCACGTATTTTAATGGCATGTACCTATTCAACTTTCTTTTGCACGTGTCTATACAACAGGTTTGAACACAATACCTTAGCTTTTTCTTCTAAACACTTAATCAGGGCAGAATTCAGGTATTGTCGGAGGTTACTGTTTTCTTCATGTAACCTAGCAAGTTCCTCTTCCTTCTGAAGCAAAGTATCTTGGAGCTGTGGAGTAGAGATACTGATGAATAGGTGTTGACTCTGTAACATAATAGCAATTGCCCTATGGTACAGGCTGCTTGGATTTGATGAACAGGGTGTTTGCTTTGTGAACTCAACCCATCCCCTTAAGCCTCTTGCTTCTGTTAATCTAAGTGGCATGACTGTTCAGTTTTTACTTTTGACTTCTTTTATTCTTCAGCAAGCGTTTGAAAAGATTGCTCTGGGGAAGGAATTTAAACATATATAAATATATATATATCAAAGACTAAGTGCTGAATAACAGCTGATAAGAATTACAAGTGAATAGCCAGAAACCATCAAGGCCAAAGTAGCAGCAACCTGATCTCCTCCTGAGATGCAGTAAGCATCCCTTTACAGCCCTTTCATTCCAATTTATAGATGGCTGGTGGTGGAAAGGAAATGGAGCTGCAGGCTAAAATTGATGGGGCTTGGATGCAGAAGTCATTCTTTACAGTAAAGTGATACTCAGGTATCTCTTCAATCCTGGACACCACCATGCCAAGTGAAGTATATATACAGAGCTGAGGTAAGTCATGGTCCCAAGAACTGAACTGGTATGTTTTATTTGCAGAGCCCTAACATATTTCTATGGGAAGCATGGGTCTTTGCAGAGAGATTAGGAGGACAAAGCACCTCCAGTGATGGATCCCAGATACCTGCTGACCACAGGGTGATAATTACTCATTTAAATGATTGAGGAAGAATCAAAGAAAGCACCCTAATGAGGATTTGATTACAGGGACCTTAAAGTTAGTAAGTAAGCTTCCATCAGCTTCACCGTATCAAAATATCACCCCAAGTATCTCATCAGAATGAGATTTCTGGGATTCTTCATCTGGGACTGCTCATTTTTGTTCCACTGTTTGATGTGGTTTGCAAAGAAAAAAAAAAAAAGAGGGAAAATAACATGGAAATGCTTGTTGGTCAAAATGATCGACCCTTCACGTGAATAGCTGATTACGCTGGAACCATATCCCATGACAGTAATCGTTGTGGATTCATGAGGACTTAGATAATATATTTCTAATAAACAGCGTGAGGTTCTGCAACATCCGAGCTTGAGGGATTCCCCAGCCACGTCCCTGGGCTTCCGTGGTGCCAAGATGCTGTAGGAGGGGAGAGACGTACACAGAACCCCGCTCCAGCTTCGTGGAACGACACGCGGGGGACACCCGAAAGCAGAGAGCTGCATCTCCCACTGCCGGAGCGGTGCAGAGAGCGAGGCGGGGGGCCGTTACCTGCTTGTTCCTGTAGAGCTGTGAGGACAGCTGGTCTCCCCTCCACGCCTCCTCCTGGCCAACGAGCTCGGGGGCGAACAGCCGGCCTGGGCGGCAGCACAGCGGGGTTAGCGTGCTCCAGCCGGCCGAGGCCGGGCCCCTCGCCCCCCGCCGGCGCGCACTTACCCGGCGGCCGCGCCTCCTGCCGGCCCTGGCCGTGCTCGGGCGGCTCCGCGGCGCAGACGGCGGCCCACGTCTCCTTGGAAACCCCGGCGGGGACGGACCAGGGGCGAGCGCAGCCCTGGCCCCCGGGGAAGTCCGGCTCCGGGCACGGCCGGCTGCTGCTCTGCGGAAGCAAGAGGTCGTAGCGATGGGGCGGCCGGCGGCTGGGTCCCCCTCCTCTGCGCTCACCGGGGTTGGGGGGGGGGAAGGAGGCGGTGTCGGTCCTGCTCCGGAGCACCCCTACACCCCGCGCCTGCTGGGGTTCGCTCAGGTGCCCGACTCAGGGAGCCCCGTGTTGCCCGCTCCAGGAGCCTGCTCGCCCCCCCGCCCGCTGGCACCGCTCCGCAGCGCCCCGCTACCGCCGCTGGGCAGAGGGGCTCCGGGCAGAGGTGTGCCGAGAAGAGGGCTGAGCTTCCTGTGGTCCCTTGGGAAATACTACGGTCCCGAGCGAATTTTAGAGGAGGAGAGGAGCCAGGGTGTTCTTGGGCAGTCCTTTCTTCCTACCTCGAGGGCTCGATTCGGCACAATGCTAGCAGTCACCTCCAGGCTGCTTGCTCTACTCTGCCCCTGCAGTTCTCCAGGAGTCCCAGACTGCACAGTAGCAGAGCCTGGGGTTGTTTCTGGAGTCACCCCCTTTCCCTCCTCTAAATAAGCACGATCTGAATCCCTGAGAAGCAACGGCAGAGCCTGGAGCCTCGAGAGGGGAAACTGCTCATCCAAGGGGAGGCACAGCAGCAGAGAATGCTCCTGCAGGTGGTGGAGAGCCGTCTTCCTTCTCCATCTCAGAGGGCACAAAACCTCCTGCAAGCCCCCAAGGCAAAGAGACCAGCTGCTCCTTTTCTGCCTTCAGGTCGAGAGAAATGCAAAGAGCACTTACCATGTTAGTGGCAGAATGAAATGCAGGTCTTGGGAGTACGTTTAAAGCCCCAGCGAGGTTTAAATGGCTCTGAAGGAGGGGGAGAGGGGGGAGACCGGGGAGGCGAGTTTAATCTAAAGGAGCTCCCAGTGACGCCTCAGAGCTCTCCTGAAACCCAGCAATCTGATTTGGTGCAAAGCTGTCAAACTTGTGACGTGAATAAACAGCAAACTTGCTGAAATCAAAGTCATTCTGGTCCCACAAATCAACACAAGGAAGGAGGGAAAAGAAAAGAAGGAGAGAAGGAAAAAAAGCCTCCACACACTTCAGGACAGCACTGAGCTGGTGTGTCTGAGTTTCACTCCAGGAAATGAGCAGGGATCCTGGGAAGCATCCCACAAGTTCAGAGTAGGGCTGTTGGTATTGCTGGTGGTTGCTTTTTTTATTTTGATTTGATTGATTTTAAAGCTTTGTTTGCAGCTGTAAAATCCAGCAGGAAGAAGCAAGTCTGACCAGCACATCTGGCTGAGGGAGCAGGTTTTCCGTGGCTTCCCAGGGGCGTGTAGAAGCAAACATTTAGGGAACTCTGTGGACAGTTCTGATGAGGAAGAAAGTGAAGATTTCAGAACATCACAGTCTGCAATGACAAGCTCTGCAGTAGTCTCACTTTGTATGGAGTTGTTAAGCCACAGGCTTCCTGGAGGAAACTTTGGGATAAAAATGCAGTATTAGTGGTGTAAGATTTACTATCACAGTTGCAATGTGGCAAAAATCATATGCAGGTGTATGGAGGAGAACTTTTCTGCATTCACAGTCAGTTCTAACTCAAATCAATTCCATGGCAATCAAAACCCATAGGTTTGAAATCTTCCCAGAGGAAACAAAAAACAAAAGAAGATGAAACAAAATCTGAGGATGATCTGTGCAGGGGATGGTGTGAATAAGTCTACCAGCAAAGGAGTTGGTCAGTCAAGACCTTTTGCCATGGCAAGAGCTATTGAAGGGAGATAACCTGACCTGCTTGAGGACACAATCTGCAGCCAGTCAAGGGTGAGGCTCGGCCAAAAGCAGGCCAGGCTGGCACAAGGGATGGCCTTTCATTCCCCCTCGGAGGATGCTTAGTCCTGTTACCATATTAGCAAGGCTCAGGGACAATAAAAACCAAGAGGGCCGCTTGTCAACCATTCTTTTCTTACTGGCATTTTTTCCTAGGTTGCTGCCCAAGGTAAACTGGCAGCAATGCCAAATTAAATCACTGCCATCACCTCCCTTGATTATGTTTTCTTCCAACTGAGGTATTTTATAAAGAGCTCATGCTCCGAAGCCACACCACACCCGCCCTCTGGTCACCTGGCTACAGCAGCTATCCAAACTCCAGCTCTGTATTCAAACACTCAGTAACTACTGCAATATCCCACACTCTTTGGGTGCCAACCCTCTCCTGCTTGGCTGGAAGGACTCTAGCAAGGAACACAAGCTCTATAAAGTGCTTTCAATGGGTATCAAAGTTCTGCACTGCCATCCTTGGTGTGTTTTATTCTCTCTGCCTCCTACTTAAGGATGCCTTGAAGGCCTCCTAGAGCACTGTGGAAGCAAATGCTTCTCCACCTCAGGCGAAGGCGGCGACCATCCAGGCCAGGAAGGGGCTGCAGGCGGCGGGCAAAGCAGAGAGACCGCAGCACCCGAGGGCACCCGGCAGGAAAGGGGCCGGGGCAGGCAGCCCCGGGGCGGGCTGGAGCGGGCAGGAAGCTCCTCAGAAGCATTTCTCGATGCACTAAGGGCCACGGGGCCCGCCTGGCTCCAGCAGCCCCCTTGCGCGATACATCCTCGCCTTCAGGCCGCCCAGGGCAGCGGCCATCTTGGAGCTGCTTCGGAGGCGCGGGAGCGCCGCGCCCGGCCATTGGGGGAGGCGAGCGGTCCTGGTGGCGTCATCACAGTGCGCCAGCACAGCGGGGGGTAATGGTGGCGGTGAGGGGCGGTTGTTTGGGCACAGCTCTTGGGCTCTCCACGTGGGACTCTCTGGGCGGCTGCGTCCTGCCCGACGGCACCGGCTGGCCCTGAGTGCTGGAGTGGGTGTCTCTGCGTCAGGGCTGCCCCCTGTAGGTTCCCTGGTCATCATTTTGGTTGCCGTCTGTCTGAAAGCAGGTCTGCAGATGTAGAGAGTTCCCTTTCTGCTTTGTGGATGTGGGTGTGGGGAGATGTGCTGCTGGCCCACGGCTGCTGCTAGATGGCCGTTTGCCTGGCACAGTGCTGGTGGCTCTGTCTCTGCTTCCTCTTGGCAAAACTTTATGCTCAGGCATACTGTTTGCTTCTGAGAAGTGGGAGGAGGAGTGTAGACGCTCTCTTTGATTGAAAACCCCATTGTTGCATCTGCAGAGCTGGCATCGTATTGGTTTTTACTGTTGGCTTTTCTTTCTCAACTCAGCTGATTCTTTTTGGGTCTCTGCGCTATGGTTTTCGTGCCTGAGAATTAAGGATGGCACGTGGGTAAAATGCACCAAGTCAGAGCCCAAGTGCATCGTAGCTTTGGGAATGTAACTTACGAGTGACTTCCTTTCCCAGAAAGGCGAGTGCAGTTGGTCTAAGAGGGAAGGAGCTAATTTTGCAAACAGGTGTGAGGATGTCACAAATGATGATAGAAAAGCTTCAAGTCATGGCAGCAGTTATACATAAGTATGTTGTGTAAAACAAGACCCAATAACAATCACTTGCTAATTCTTTTACTGTTTGTCTGAGGCAGATACTTTCAGGGCTCTTAATCCTTGTTATAGCTAATCTTGCACTTCAGTTGCAAATAAAGTTCAAGAATGAAACATTTATGAAGACTTCAGTATCACTTTTGGCTTCAGTAGAAATATGCTTATGATGTTTTAGCATCTATCTACTACTTTCTTTACATTTTATGATTTTTTCTTATAATAATGAAAGTAATCCTCCGAGGATCTTTCTTACTTAACTTATTTTTATGTAGAAATGGCTCCGAAGTTATGTTTGGACCATTGTGAACTGGCTTCCAGAAGAGATGCTAAACAAGAAAAAAAATAACATTTACATATTAGTTGAAGTCAGCTTTTATACCAGATTCACTTCTGTATGTGTTATGTTTCATGCTAACATTTGCATAGGTGTGTAGACTCATGCCAAATACTCTTCATTTATTCTGTCAAATTACTGCTACAATGCTTCTATGCCTCTTAGGAATGATAAGTCTATCAGCAGCAAAATAAGGACTCACATAATATGCCTGGGTATTGAATAGTCAGGTACTTGAGTTATCTGGCATTTGCCTGAATCTTCCCTGTTTGTGAATTAAAGGTGTGATTAGTTAAGCCTGATGAGACTAATTTGCAAGAATGCTTTTCAATGGAAATTTATTCAGATGCAGGTCGTGATAATTTCCTGATAAGTCCTCCTCCATGAACACAAGACGAAAAGGCTCTTCCCAATTCCAATCCCCTGCTGTTTACTTTTGCTAACTTTCCAGTCTTGCTCTTAAAACTAATAAGGTTAGTTTCCTTATGTTGTTCCCACTGTGAAGCTGCACCATACTGTCTGAGCTCTGATAGCTAGACACTTTCTAGTTTCCAGTCTGAATGTATTCATAGTATATATAATCCCTTTTGTTCTTGTACCAATATCTTGCTTTAGTTTATACACGCCTTCCCTCTCTGTAGTGTTTGTCCTTGACATCTTTGCTGTCTCATACTGTCTTTTCCTCTTGTTTTTCAGGTCAAATAAGGCAGGTTCTTTTAGTTTTCTCATCGTATATACACTGCAAGAACCCATCTCAAAGAGTGTTCCAGCTGACACTAACCTGTTTTTCAGATGAGTAACCAAAATTAATCTGTCTGCTGTTTAATTTTAGAGAAAGACATTGGTAAATCTTTTATTTCTTTCTGATACATTTTAGGCTGAACTTTGTTTTCTGTCATTGTGTCACACAAGTAATCTGTTTGGAGATGACTGTAAACTGGCAGTATGTCCACCTGTCATCTTCATTTGCTGTAAATGCAGTTTGTCGGACTGAGTCTGCTGGAGAGGCGCTCTGAGGAGAGGGACCTGGGTGTCCTGGTGGATGGCAGGCTGGCCATGAGCAGTGTGCCCTGGTGGCCAGGAAGGCCAGTGGGATCCTGGGGTGCATTAAAAAAAGCGTGGCCAGCAGGTCAAGGGAGGTGATCCTCCCCCTCTACTCTGCCCTGGTGAGGCCTCACCTGGAGTACTGTGTCGAGTTCTGGGCTCCCTGGTACAAAAAAGACAGGGATCTCCTTGAAAGAGTAATTCTGTGAGCCCTCAGTGCTATTGGACTCCAGCTCTTCTGTTTTGATACTATCTAGTACTGTGGCATTTCGCATGTACTTGGAGGCAATCAAATTCAAAAGGTGACTTCAAGGCTCTAAAAACTGTATCAGTTTCACAGAATCACACAGCATCACAGGACTGCAGGGGTTGGAAAGGACCTCTAGAGATCATCTAGTCCAACCGCCCTGCCAAAGCAGCTCCCTAGACCAGGTTGCGTAGTTTTACCTGTATTTTCTTTCAGTAAGGGTGATGAGTTGATAGATAAAATCTATACTATCTAGATGTGATTCTTGTGGTGGCTTTGAAACTATCTCATTAGAAATGAAGGCATTTAGATATTTATGATTGGGTTTCTGTGTTGTCTGGTGTGTTCTGGAGGAAATTTATTCCTGAAAGATCTCCAGAAGTGAAGTTTGGCATTACCAGTGTTTAGTTTGCTGTGTTCTGGAAAGGGTTGGTTTTTTTTGTTTTTAACTCTTCTAATGAAATATGTTGTGTTTCAACAGCAACACGGAAAAAGGGTAATATTCTAATGATATGGAATCTTAAGTTGAGTAGATATTGTTTGATGGATTGCATTTAAATAATGAAAAGCCAAATGAAAATCTGTCATTTTCATTTCATCTTGAATGGCTATGATGGTATTTGTGGACTTTTAGGAAGTGTCTTATAGTGCTTAAGGTGCTGAGAAGCTTACACACCTCCAGATTTGCAGTCATTTTCCCCATTATCCTCTGGATAGCAACAGTGAAAGGAACTCATTATCACCCGATGCAGACACTAGGATTTTGAAGGGATGTTCTTTATTGGACACACTTAATTATGAAGTGGAAAATCACATTACCTCTCTGTCACATTATCTTGTAAAAATAGACTTCTTTAGATTTGCAGCCATGCCTCAGATTTACCCCAAAAACATAAGACTTTTATACTAGGTAGCATACTTCTTATGCATAAGAATATCCTTGCTGATTAAGTAGGTAATCAATTTGTTTGAGTAATTGAGTGGTATGTGTGTGTTGTGTGTTGTGTGCACAAGTGCTCCCCCATCTTGGTTCTCTCCTATGGATGTAACTGTTGTTTTAAGAGGGATAGACGTTCACTTACCTGAACTATGGGTAACAACTTACGATGACCTAGAACTGGAAGGGACTTACGAGTCATCTTGTCTCATTTCCTGCTTTCATTACACAGTCTTTTCATAAAATCCTTTGCAAGTTTTCTCTTAAGACACTGGTACTACTTCTTACTCCTTGGCTGTTCAAAATATTACTCTGACTTCCTGTCTAAATTGATTCATAGCGATTTATGTCTCTTTTGCCTTTTTTGGACTTTGTCTTATGTGGTTCTCTTTCATCCTTTGTGTTTTCCATCTTGATATGCTTGCAAACAGTAATTATGTTGATTTTTGTCTGATTCTGTGTAATTATTTTTCTTTTTTCCTGATCATCTGAGAAGCAGCATACCTCTTGCAGTTAGATCTCATCTTTCCTCAGTGTGAGTGACCATATTTTTTTCACAGCCCTCTATATTGCAGTCCATCATATCTCCAGATACAGAAGTGAAGAATTATCCCTAGAAATGGAAAGACAAAATGAAAAGAAATGCTGTTTTTAGACATCGTGAGATGTGTTTGTATAATTCACTGCTATATGTTGTCAGTGGATGCCAGAGAATCATGATAATAAAAGGAAACATAATTCTGGAATTTTCTTGTAGATATTCTGTCTCAGGAGGACACTGCACTGGTTTAGTTTTCTGTGGGCATGTGAACTCAAATCATTATCTGCATCTCTGTGTTTCAGTTCTTCATCTGTCAATCAGGAATAGTGCATCTGCTTAGATTTTGTATTAGTGTTCTCAAAAATGTACTCGTATAGCCCCTGGCCAAGTGAATCCCTTTGTTCTTGGCTATTACCAAAAGCTCCCTAAATCAGTGCGAATTTTGAACAGAAAAATTTTTCATTAATTTTAGGGATTAATTGGATGGAAGGTTTAGCACAGATCTTGATGTGGTTTTGGAACTGAAGCCTCCTCATGTGGCATCAGCAGTGTACTACTACTATATTTATTTTCCTCTCACCAGAGATTATCACTGAATGGAGTTGCCATGCTGCAGCTAAGTAAGTAATCTCTTCACCACAGAATGGTGAATCTGCAGTGTCTACTGAGGTAGCCCCATAGTTAAATGATAGATCACAAAGACAGTTTCTCATGACTGTGTGAAGAGGGTTGACCATCGCAATTTTGGTGAAACTGCTGAGTGTTATGAGTGAAACAAAGGTGTGCTGAAAGCCATGTTTTTCTCCATGGTGTTTTGTATTGAAGTCAAACTATTTTTGCAGGGAGATCTGCCAGAAGAGCTTAGCTCATGGGTTTCATCCAATGGGATGAATTTTCATGGGACCAGATGCAGAGTTGAATGGGGCTGTGTCTGTCTGTTGCTGGTGTGTACATGTGCCTGCTTCATAACCTGGTCTGTGAGCTATCTAGCATGCACTGTGCTTCCAGTACCTGTGTACTGGGCTTCATCCATTTCGTACTGCTTTTCCTCTCGGCTGGTGCTCGGAAGTTGGCAGTCTGGCTTCCCTCCATCTCTCTTTGGGTGTAGTGCTGGGCACTTTCCATTCTTGGCTGGCAACTGGGAGGCTTGGCAGAGATCTCTAATCTGAGTAAATATATGTGAGGGCATCTCTTCATTGCAGAGCTGTATAGCATTGCCTTTCCTAATCAATAATGAATGAAAGATCTTAGGATGTGTGGAAATGTGTTGGGGATCAGAAGGTGAAGGATGTTGTTGTCACAAGCTGAGAAAGATGTCAGGGTTTTTCTGCATGCTATTCAAAGGCTGAGTTAAAACAGTAAGTCACTAGGGAGACGTTCTAGTAAAACAGCTCTGTCCATACACATAAACTCTCCAGCTCCTAGTCCATGCAGGTAGTGTTCGATGAACTGGTGATGAAAAAGAATTAGCTGGCTGGTAATTCATCTAAAAGATTGGCAGAGGACGTTATAGGCTTACACCAGAGCTGGCTGGAGACAATAATCTCTTTTCTCAAAGAATGCTGAGGTCCTGACGCCCAGCTCGTTGGAATGAAACCTGAATGCTTTTTAATTCTCTGTGAAAGATTTTTTTTTCCTCACTCGTTTTTGTTTTTAGGAAGGAACAAAATGTTTCATTGTGATTTTGTCAATGATTTTGATATAATGGATTAAAAGAGTAAATGTCTTCCAAATACCAAAGCCTTTTAAAAGAAGAATTCCATTCCAAACACATCAGAGCTGTTTTCTCCTCTGAATTTTTGCTGAAATTTCATTTTAAGGGAAAGTTTACACACTTCAGTGGCAGCGTGGGCTCCCTTGCAGCAATGATGTGCAGCAGAGAATGTCTGCTAACAGGATTTTTTTGTACAGTTATACTTTATGCTGTCCTGGAGTTGAAAGGGGCAGGGGGGAGGCTTGCATCCACTTGGCAACCTTTTACAATGCCAAAGCAATGTAAAAAGACCTCAGAGTACATAATAAAAAAGAGAAATCTTTGCTTTTTAACTGCCTCTGGATGAGTAAGCGGGATTCATCGATGCCTTACTGTAATTCTACATGTATACAATTCCACTGCACACTGTAATAGTACAGGAGAGAAAGACAGCAGGTTTGTAAGGTGCAACACAGTAGGCTTCAGAGACAGGACATCTGGCTCCAAGTTCTTACAGCATAGTATCCTGATGGGACTAGCAGGAAGTGAAGCTTAAATGGCAGCTGTTGAGAGTTACCTGGAGGCTCTAGTGGGCTTTTTTTCATCTTCCTTTTCTTTTCCATACTAGTCAGTCAGAAATGAGACCCCTTGTCTGTCATGAAACACCAATGGCTGATCTGCCATTCCCAGGTAGCTGAGCAGCTTTGAGGCATGCACGTTGGGATCCTTGTTTGTCACGTCAGCATTAACTAACTTTCCCTCTTACAGCTGGGAAGGGATGGTGTTTGAAAAACAGCAGGCTCATGTGAAGTGATTTGATCTGTGCTGCAGCTATTAGCTGTAGTTACTAGTATGCTGCTGTTAACTGCAGCTGGCCCAGAGCTTGGCATTATAGCTAACAAGATGTAAATTGCCTTTGTTCCAAAGACAGTATTTTATGCCCAATAGAAATTGTAATATATACGGTCAGTTGGAGTATCGGCTTTGCTCTATCCACATAAGCTCTCTGACTTTTCAGTGTCAGCATGTCACCCTCCAAGTCTCTTGCTTCTTCCCTCTTCAAAGGTGGGTAGTGTGTGAAGAGTGATGGCTTGCAAAAAGAACTGCAAATGCAGGGCTTGTGTAGAAAACACAGTGGTTTCCCTGAAGCACAGCTTTCAGAAAATGAGTCCTTGTTTCTGTGGAGCATCACTGCTCTTGGTCCTGGGGACTTGTTTGTTAGCCTTCAGAAGGCCACTATATTTCTTTGTAGACCAATTTAGAACAAAATGCATGATTATGAAAATGCCATTTTAGATATTCTACTGATGAATAGCCCTCTGTGAGCGCAGGTATTTTAATTTTCAAGAGTCATACTGAATATATATTGAGAATGAGGAGGGTAAGTTGTTGCTGAAGGTGTTTTGGTCGTTATGCACCTCTGCAGGGTGGTGTTTAATAAAACTATGCAGTATGTGGACACTAGAGGGCTTGCTAGCATCCCTTCTCTGTTCCCCTGCGTGCAGATAGAGCTCGTTCGGTGGGGTGTAAGAGGGAGTCTTCGCTCAGGTTCTTGCAATTGGGTTTAAGTCGTGAGGGGGACACTGAGGACTGAAGAAAACATAAGGTTCTGCTCACCCACCTCCTAAGATAGGGCTGTGTAAGAAAGTTCTGATAGTCCCAAATACTAAAGGAAAGAGAAAAGTGGCTTTATTCTTGGGACAGACTTGGAGCAGTGTGTAGTCATCTTTCATTTATTCACTGAGCACAATTTTCTACTGGATTATTTCCATAAATAAGTCCGACATATGTATATCACAGTCACATTGTTTTACCAGCATTTTCCAAATTCAAAAGAATTGGTTCATTTTGTCTAATGACATTAATCATCTGATCTGTGACATTGCTGTCACTGGAGCAATGTTGCTGCCAGCCCATTTTTTAAACAAAAGGAAAAAAAGCTGTTTTTGATACTAAAATGAGTATTGTCCATGTAAAGAGTTAAATAGTGTAAGTCACTACCTGGGTCTTGAGGCAAACCACATAACTGTTTTTTTTGTTGTTTGTTTGGGAAACCCCAATAGTAATAGATAAAAACAAAGTTCAAATATTAAAAATGTGATGTTTTTATTTTTTTACTTGTCTTCTTTTGCAACTATAAGACCTTCAAAGCAGACGTTCTTGGGTAATTGTGTAAATACATTTATTTCATATAGTGAATATTATAGTGTAATATTATTTCTCTAGTGTGGAAAACAACAACACATGGATGTAGCAGGGGAGTGTGTATTCAGATTCTGCAGACTTGATTTCTAAGGTTAGGTTCTGAAGTGTGTATTTCATACAGATAATTAAAAGTGAGACAAAAAGACCAGGGGACTCTGACAAAATTGTGTCTCTCTTTATCTACTTGTGTTTTGTGGGAGCCTGACTTTTAACTATTGCCCATTTTTAAGAGACAACCTCTTTTGGAATAACATAGTTCTGTTTGGCTTTAATTCAGGTGTGTCTGTGATGGAGGAATTTCAACGTGTGCCTGTGACTTTGCAGCCAGGCACTCCTGAATTTATCAGCATAGAAGGGATGAACCCACATAACCAGCCAGGTGGCTTTTTGAGATGATAAATTGGAGGAAGATCAGGAGGTAGCAACACCACAACGGCTGCTCACCTGGTAAGTGCATTTCAGAAGGTCAGCTCTGTTGCAATCTTTGAAAGTGAGGTTTTGGGGTTGGGGCTAGGGTTTAAGTTGATGCTCTCCACGGATGTTCAAAAGGGTGCAAATGGTAAAACTATGTCAGTGAGAAATCCAGTCTGGCTAGGATGTGTCACGTTCTGAGACTGGCTGAGAGTGTGACAGATCCTGAGTCTGAATGGGGCAGAGGTCCTGTGGAGAGGAGAGTGTTTCTAGATATCCACAGGCAGTTGGGAAGCTCTGTATCCAAAAGACTGTCTAAAGGAGGGCAAAAAAGAAAAAGGGTGGTTTTGAGCACTTCCTCTGCCTTTCAGCATTGTGTGACTCTTAGCAAATGCAAGTTGCTAATGGGAGCACTGCAAACAAAAGCTTAGTTTCACTTACACATTCAGTGCAGGAAGATGATTGCACTAGTAATCTCCTGAGGTTCGGACTGGATCATTGAGCTGCTATGTAGACTGCTGGAAATTCAGTTGTTTGTAAGATATACCCTAATCATGCCACTGTGTGCGCAAGTACCAAGCTGAACATGGTGTTACACACAGCACACTCACCTCCTGGTGATGTTTCCATCCAGTCTGTCTCACCCTGGTGCTGTAGGCACTAGTTACACTTTACCTACTGCCTGGACTGCTGCTTAACAATGTGCTTGACTCATTTAGAAACAATGATATCACCGAGTCCCCCCCTCCTTCCACGTTTAACAATAAACCTTCGATCACAGTGCTGGGCAGTAAGACAGAATGGCTTTGGAAGTCAGTGTGCTACCAACAGGCAGCCTTCCAGCAATGGGTTAACCAGGGCCATCCCTATACATTGTCACTCACCAGTCTTTTGTTGAGTTGACCTGCTAAGATTTTTCTCTCTCCTCCCACACTTTCCTCTTCTTTCTTTCTTTCTCTATTCTTTTTCTCAAGTCTCTTGATTTCATGCTGGCTTTTTAAATTGAGGATAAAGTTAATTCACTGCACAATGCCACAGCTGGAATGAAATATGGCCGGTCGCCCATGTGGCAGGGAGTGGTGCGTGCTGGCTGGGGTGGCTCATGGGATCTCCTAAGGCCACTACGGGCTGTCGCTGATTTATTGATAGTGCCTCTAGCAACAGAGCAAGAAGTTAACTAATTATGAGCATATGGTTCAGCTCATGCTTGACTCAGCAGACACCTTATTAGCCTGGGGCTAGCTAGGTGCTCAGAAGCCAAAGAGAAAAGTTTTGGGTGGAAGTTGTGGTCCAAAGTCCCACTGGCAAGCCAGAGGGAGACTTGATTGATCCTAATCTGGCCTTTTTGTTAGGAGGCAGCATGCTGCTGTCAGGAACAGCTTGGTAATAACAGATTTGTGGCCTCTAAGTCCTTGTGGTTATAGTCAGCACGCGACACTCGGTCAGCTCCTTGCATGCTCTGTGCTTAATTGGTCTCAATGGTGGGGGCTGAAATGAGACGGTAGTTCAAGGTGCAACACATGCTATACCTGAAATTTCAGCCTGTGAGCTGCCGCACAGATGTCAGCTTTTTACCCATGGACTACCACTGGGGAATCAGAGTGCTCCTGCAAAAAGTGACAAGGGATGTCAGAGCAATCTGCAGATTTTCAGTGCTTCGTATGAAATGAATTAGGGGGAAATTTAGAGAGAGTGACCAGTAGAGGAAGAAGGACTGAGATAAAGAGAACTTACTAGGAAGTTTATCAAGGTGAATTTCAATTTTATCTTCATTGAGTGGTCAGCATGTATAGCCTGCACACAGGACAGTATTTAGTGGGAACTGTTAATAGCTAAGGGAGGAAGAGGGTGTCTCTTTCTGGGCATCTCTTAGTCTTTTACAAGTGAATCAGGGTGTGGCACAGGATTCAGATCAATGTAATTAGAATCTTTTTTTTTTTTTTTTTTTTTTTCCTTNTTTTTTTTTTTTTTTTACCATGGTGTGCATAGTCTCCAGACAGAGCAGGTTTGTTGCTATCTGGATCGTACTGAGGATAAAACAATTTAAGGATTCATACAGTATTTCTGGCTGGAAGTGTTGAGGGTAGAAAGATAGCAATTTTGCTGTTTGGCAGCAGAAAGAACTCCGGGGATGAATGATTTCACACAGCCAACAAACAGGTTATCTGTGACTAGACAGAACAGAAGCAGGTGGGCAGTGGAGGTTATCTGTATACTGGAGTACATTAGCAAGGTCAAGAGGCCTAGTCACCTCTGCTAGACACTGGTGAACATGCTGTATCTGAAGTACTGAATCTAGTTCCATTTTTCACCTGATGAGAGTGGATTCTTGCTCAGAACAAATGGCAGCTGGAGCCCAACCAAGGGCCTGGGACATGGCTCACATTCTGCTCGTGGCTCTGGTGTTGTATGACAATGCGCATAGCAATTATCATTGTTGCTCCTATAACATGACAAAGAAGAACAGTTAATGAGCAAGTCAATCTGTACATAATAGTTTGAAATATAATTTATCCAGGGACAGCAGTAGCTTTTCTTAGCTGTGCTTTAACCTGCTGTTATATTGTTAAGGCAGAAACAGTTTTGGGGCTGAATAAGTCCCTGTCCTTCAGCATTTCTTATCACTGGCTTCAAGATGATGCTGCCGGTGAGTTGAGGACCAGAATGTCAGAAGCCCCTGCCTAAACTTGTGCAGCTGCTGAAGGTATTTAGAGCTCACCTGGCTGATGGCACTGCTGCAGGCAGGAAGCTCTAATGTAGTTTGTACCACAGATTCAGGATGCTGTGATGTTAATCTCTTCTTAAGTCATCTAGAGGAAGTGGAGGAATAAATTCTCAAGCCATTAGAGCTGTTCTTACAGTGGATTTCTACCAAAGCCTTGCTTTGTATTTGCTTATGGGGAGTTTCTCTGACAGACAGCTTTGCCTGTTATTGTAATCAAACAGCAGTTTCTTCTTACAAAGATTGCTATATCAACATGTCTGTTGTGATGTGTATTAGTCAAAGAACTGTTTAAATGTTCAGCCTTAAATTCTCGATAATTCTCATTTGTATTGCTCCGATAGTGTTCTGGAGAGATCTGCATGAAATAGCACTTAAACCTGGTGTAACACCTTACTGGTGTGTATGCATGGTACAAAGCAGCTTTGGAAGAAATCATAACTGAGATTTGATGTTTGCCTGTTTCTCTCAGAATCCATTTCCCTTTGATTCTTTACTCAGTTAAGCAGAGGATGACAGTACAGACCTTTTCAAGGTGGTTTCAGCATTGCTCACTATGGAAAAACAGCCACTGCTTTGATTTGTAACAAGTGCAGGTTATTTCAAGAGATCAGGAAATGTTCATGAATATTGAAAGGAATTGAGCTCCACTTTGAAAGTGTTTGGATCAGTGAGAGATTTTGTACCTAACTCAGAAGGGGAGCTGCGGATAAAGATTAGGACTTAAATCATGATCCAAAAATCCTGTATGATACTTAGAATCGTTTGAATATGAAGTCCAATTTCAGAATTGCTGCCAGAGAGATATCCCTGCTGCTGTTGTAGGACTGACTTCATTTTGAAGTTACTGTGACAGACAGATTGTATCTGAGTAGAAACAGTTTAGCTGGCATCAAACAGAAATTGGGAATCGGCTATCACGGTTTTATGGGCACCTTATAGTCTCTGAAAAGGAAAAGGTAAGCAGAACTATTGCCAGCTACAGATGAAAGGCAGAAACTATGTTGTCAGTCCTTACAAAGAAAAAACCTGTGTTGGATGCAAGTACTAAAGAGTTCCTATTCAAGAGTGTGAGACTCAAAGCTTCTGTACTACACGAGTTAATAAAATGATATGTCTCCTTGTCCAGATGTTGCACAAGTGGTGCTAGAGCTGTAGCTTATTTATTTTCTAAAAGGTGCTTTATTTACATCACTACAGACAGGGCGTTTAGGTGCACTCTCTAACAGAATTCGCTGTTTCCCTGTCTCTTCGTTTTCTTTGGCTTCCCAGCTGAAACCCTAATCCAAGCAGTTGCCGTTTCACAACACTCTTCATACCAATTGCTGCTCCCTTTCCCACCTAACACAGATGTAGTCATTAGGATGACTTGCATCCTGCTGCAAGCAATATGTCCGATCTTTAACGTACAAAGGTATTGCTTAAAGGGCTCTAAAGATTTTGAACAAACTGGCCTGGCAGGGGGACTTTCAACTTCCCCTCCCTTATGGGTGCAACAGCCTGTGTTTGTAAACAGAGCCTTACAGGACTAGTGGGAGCCACTAGAGGACTGTCAGCTAGTTAATTGGATGTCAGCTCCCTGCCGGGGATAAAGGCTAATGAGTCATCCTGCATAAAGAAAATGGCCCAGAGAGAAAGGCAAAGAATTGCACAGCAATAATCACATACACAGAGAAGCTCGCAGCTCGCTTGTTGGGATAAAGGCAGAGCAGCATTTGGGGACAGAGGGCTTCCCTGATTGATTTTACTTAAATAGAGGTTAAGCAGGTTATGAAGCTATAAAGATGAGATGTTATTGCTGGTGTGTATTACGCGTGAGCATGGTTGCATGAGCAATAGCTATGTATATAATATAAACATTTTTGGACCGTGTATTTTGGTTGTCTTTATGTTTAATTTCATCTTTGTGCAGTTCAGAAATCAAAATGGCTTGCTAATGGGGAGTTTACTGCAGGAAGTAGCAATAAGGAAAACAGCAATCATTCTTTAAAGCTGGAAAGTTACTTTTTTTCTCGTGAGAAGTTAACACAATTAAAGCCTGATGAAAATTGTATTCTAAAAGTATGAGGTTTTCATTGAGAACTTAATATTTTGCAAAAATAACAGTTTTTTTCTTTTTTTAGAATTTAGCACATTGTACATAAATATGTATCAGTGTGGTTACATGAAAAAAATGGAAGACTTTTTATTTGCATTCTCTTCAGAAGATGAATGAGGGAAGCACTAGATTTTGACTTTAAGCTTCATAATAAGGGCATATGTTGCCATTTTATTTTTTTTTCCCCTAAGAAAGGGCTAATAACAGAGAAATAAGCAAACACACAAAGAACGTAATACAAAGCTTAAAAGAATCTTAGAAAAGATAGCTGTAGATCCTGGGAAGTCATTAGAACTGTCTAGATACCTTAAAATAGGCTGTTTATATTTAAGCTGTGCCTGACAGGTATTTGCCAAGCCGGTTCTTAAAATGCAGGAGTTGGAAGTTCCTTAGCCAGCCAATTTCAGTTCTAACTATACCTCTGTGACAATTCTTCCTGATACTTAACTTAAACCATCCTTGTAGCAATTTTTGTCCATTGCTTCATGTCCTGTACTTCTTGGAGATAAAATCAATCCTCTTTCCTCTTTCTGCAACCTTTTCTCTACTGGGCTCCTTCCTTAATTAAATCTTCTTCATGGCAAGCAACATGTTGTTTTCCTCCTTCCTGGTATTCTGCCTATTGGTCTTTCTGGTGTCTCCACAACACTTTCTGTAGTTCTTATTAGTTACTTTCCTGAACAACCAAGAAGAGAGAAGAAAAGAAGAGGAAAAAGAAAGCTAAAAGAAGATGTGCTGCAAGGACAACGTTATAATTGGGAGAACTTTATAGGCAGGAGCTACTAGTTGGAGAGTGCTGGGGATGTGAAGATGGTGCTGGGTACAGCCAAGCCACATATGTCATCCTAAAGCTTCAGCAGTTCTTGGTCCTGTGTGGCCCACCCTCATCTTGTCCTTTATAACACATAAGTAATATGCACTCTGATCCTATTATAACTCATAGCAATAGTACCAGGAAGATCTGTATGTCTCAGTGCTCTTGGGTCATTCAAAAATGGCAGTTTGCATGGGCTGAGAGCCAACCGAATAAATGAGGTGCTGGCTTCTCTCCAGATTTATGCAACATGCTAGGCTTTATCAGTGCTTCTCTGAGTTGTTTTTTTTTTTTCATTACAGATCTGGCAAGCAAATAAATAAATAAAAGCAAAGTGATGTTTGCTTTTGGTCTACAGTCATATGCAGATACAACTGAATACATCCACAACTGTTCTGAAGTAGTCGAGGAAATATTTTTCTCCCTCTAGTTTCTAGAATTGCTGAAATATTGGTGGCCTGGGACTGTGGGACTTCTTGATTAGGGGAACACTGTATTTTGAAGTCTCTGGATTCTTCAGCAGCTGTAGTAATTGTATGAGCTCTTTTCTTTGGGCTTCTAGCTGTGCCTTTTAACAGGGTAGCTATTTTAGAAATAAAGATTTCTGATGAACTGGTATTTATAACAGGAAAGGCAGCTCGCAGGGCACTGGAAAGATGGCGTAGTTCCAGCTGTCCTAAGTTGGATGAAGTACTGTGTTACTACCTTTCAAATCTGTAGTGAGTCATATTAGCTGGATAGCATGGTGTATTTACCTGGCTACTGCTAGTGCTAGATAAGTTCTGTGGAAAAGAGTCACAGAATCACTGAATTGTAGGGGTTGGAAGGGACCTCTGGAGATCACTGAGTCCAGTCAAAAGGCTGTCTGTCTATCCTGCACCAAATTAAAACAGAATCATAAGAATTAATGCTCTTTATAAATGCGGGTTAAGCACACCATAAGCACACTGTAATTGCAGTCAGCTGCTGGGCAAGTGCAATTCAGTAGCACTGAGCTTAGGAATTGAGTATACAATTAATAGGAGCTTATATTAAAGGCATTAGTAGAGTTACAAAAGCTTTGTAACAACAGTATGACCCGCGGTTGGACACAAACAATGTGTTTTTGTGTGCTATAATTAGCACACACAAAAACTTCCTATTAACTTGACAGTTTTTCATTTGTTCTTTAAAGAATGGAGCAATGCAAAGCACTGTTGGCCCATCAAAGATGGGAGCTGAGCTCTCGGTGAGGAGGTGTCAGGGATCTTAGTGGTGTCACCATTTGGGCAACTTGGGCAGTGCCAGCTGGTCAGCAGAGATACCTCACAAAATCACTTACCTACAAGGTCTAACTGCCCACATGCAGCTTGTGCACACCGGAGTAATAGCAGGACTGGCACACAAAGAGTCACTGCCAGCCCTCTGAAGAGCCTCTTCTCCTTTTTCTCCTCCTTACTTCTGTGACAAATAGATCTCAGCACAGAAAAATATTTTGCTCTGTTGCAGGACCTGAGAGTTAAAGGAGAGAAGTGAATGCAGAGGTGGAGGAGGGATTTTCTCATACGTGAGCCTAAGGTTCTAATCCTTAGAAGTCATGCATTGAATTTAACACTAACATGGCAATGTTTGTGATCTGTGAGAGCTGGCATCATTGAGATCCCTTTTCAGACCTGGGACAAAATTGGAGGAAGACTGAACAAATTGCACAAATACAAGGTAACGAGCTGTGAAGGTTATGTGAAGGATCAGATCTATGTAGAACCTCTGAACCTAAAGAAGTGGAGAAATATAGCTACGGATTGATCAAAACACTTCGGAGGCAAAGAGTGTTCAACAGCAGTTTGTTTGTTTCAAGTCCCAAATGCAGCTTAAAATTCAGATGAGAACATGTAGCCTTCTGGGGACTTATTAGCTGTGGGACTAAGGAGGAGGTAAAGAAAAAAAAAAAAAGGTTGTGTTCACCTGCAGCACAGACTGAATGCACTTGTGCCAATTAGCTACTGAGGTATGCTGTTCCTGAGACTTGTATCACTAGGGGCACTGTCTGTAGCAGTGAAGGATGTGGCACTGCCCTGTAGTTGCTAGGACTGGAAGTATGAGGACATCAATTCTTTGCTCCAGCTGTCATCCCCTACAGACTGTCTCTTCTTGCATTTCATGAGGATACGTGTAATAAGATTTTTTTCTCACTAAGCAGAACTTCTGAAAAGAGGGGAGATGACTGATTTATGGTAGAGTCTCTGATGGGGCCTTTCTATGTTATGACAAACACCCTTAAAACTTGGTAGAGATCAGAGATCATCCAGAGAACAGTAGCATGCAGTTCTGCTGCCCAGCCACTGAATCTTTTCTTCCTCCTGTTTGCTACAAATACAGTCAGTTCCTAACTGCAGCTCTGCTATGGGTCTCTTTGACATACACTCTTTTGGAGTTTATTTCACACTTGTGTTGATATGCTTCTCTCTCTTAAGATCTGACTTATGCCCCTCCACAGCCCATCTGTCATCTCCATGGAAGCTCTTCTCTTGCTGTCATCCTTCAATTTTGGGGACAGATATTAATTCCCAAGGAATGTTTCTTCTTTCAGAACATCTCTACTGCATGGCTTTCTTTGAACCTGAACAGTGTTCTAGTGCTCAGCTGAGATGGAAACATCTGCTTTCAGGTTTCATACATTTAAGACCTAAGATGATACTACCTTTCCTATTTGAAAGAGCAGGCTTTTTTTTTTTTTTTCTTTATCTGAGTTTCAAAAATTTTCCACTTAAGAAAAAACTTATATATTTCCAAGTGGCTGCACAGAATGTCAGAATTATTGGATAAAATAATGTGTTATTGCTTCCTTTCTTTTCTATTAACTATACAGTCTGTGCTGGAGATTTTTATAAAGCACACTTTGCTAACGGCTGTGGCTCTCCTGTAGTGCAGTAATATGTAATACAAATGACATCTGTCATGTTTGATTTGTTCTGGTGCTTAAGTTCAGGGAAGAACAGCTCTCACTTGTGATGGTAAGTTTCGAGTATCTCCCTGGGTGTTAAACTGTCTTGTAATTTGTTAGGGTCAAATAAGAGGGCTGTCCTTTGCTGAAGTTAAAATAGAAGTCCCACTAATGCACTAATCACTAGTACTAAATAAAGACAACACTTCTAGAAGTTCCTGAGCTGCAGATTCCTTGTAATTAGTGAGTTGTGGGGAAGTATTGCCTTGATCTTTCATTCTTACCTGGGCATCCATTTCTGGCTGAGGAAGAGGAGAGGTTCTGGAGCTGAATGGCCCCTTGGAACCTTTATGTATTATTAATAAAGATTAATTGACTAACTTTCTCTTCCCTTCAAAATGAGGGAATGGTTGTAAAGCTCTCCAGTGTCATGTTGCTTAATTTGATCAGTGTTTGCCACTTCTCATCTTGAAGGTGATGGTAGCTGGAGGGTTAATGATACCTGGGGTTTTGCCTGTGATGTATTACAAAGCTGAATAAAATAAAAAGTTCCAACCTGGATAATAATTTGCTGCCTCACCTTCATCTTGAATGGTGACAAAACTTAAAATAACAAAATTATTGAGTGACATTTTGAAAATAATATTAAATTAGAGAATGTCAATAGATTTGCTTCTCATTTTAGTCTGCCCTAAAAATGTGCTGTAGGTTATCTTCGGTTGTGTGTCCCTCTGAGCTCCTTGATTCTTGGCTATCTGAGATGTGTTCCTTTCTACCCTGCCTGTATTGGGGTTGCAAAGGCTTTCTCCTCTGCAGTTTCTATAATCTGTGGCTTGTTTTTTCACTTGTTTTTCCTTTTTCAATTTGTCTTCTAATCCAAACCTGTCAGTTTCTGCCATTCTACCTTTTGTTCATTGGTGCTGATGTAATACTTAACTGAAAATTTTATAAAGCTATTTGTTAGATGGTTTGCTTGAAACATAAGCTAACAAACTGAAGGGTAAAGCTATGTTTGTCTCCTTATTCTGTCGGTGCGCACATACTTTTCATTTTTATATGAGTAATATATATTTCTATTTTTACATATATGGACACACACACATATATACCTAATCTGTTTTATCCCACTGTTGTATGCACTTCTGTTGTATGCCCCGAGTCCAGATAGGTTTTGTACACAAAGTCTGACTGTCTGATTGTTGCTATTATGCTTCTGAATATGTTTTCAAAAATAATTTCCTGCCACATTCCTGACTGTATTTGTAGGCTGAGTTTATCCTCTTCCCTGCTGTTCCATGATCTGCCCCTAGGTTACTAACAACCCCAACAGACAGCCTGGCTCATGCTACCTGCTGCTTAGACACAGATTAACTCACTACCAGCCATATGGACTACCGACTTCACAAATTCCTCTCCTTTTGCTTTCAGTTCTCTGAAAAGTTAATGGACAGTTTGCTGGTAAAGAAAACACAAAACAAAACCCCAAACCTGTGACATAATCACCTGGACTTAACAGAACTGGCCCCTCCATCTGCTTTTACACTGGGATTTGTGCACGTAAAGCAGAATATGGTGCTGTGTGCATGGTGGGTTCGTGGTGGTGACTTTTCCTTATGGTGTATATACTTGTTCAGAATGCAATGTAATTGGATAAAGGCATTATGCATATATTGCACATGTACAAATGTACATGACGTTATATTCCTAAAATAATCACCACTGAGAGGCTGGACTTCAGTCTGTGTTAACGCTTGAGTTGTCATTGGTTGCTTTCCTTGCTGTGGTTTCTGGCCTGAGCTCCGGTCCTTGAAATCTACACCACTTTAAGCAATCTAATAACTTTAAGTTATTTGATTGGCAGATTGAATTTCATGGTGATTTTCACAGAGAATTATGGAGGCATACAAGATACAGGAGTGTGGATGTTACACCTGAAAAAGAGATTTTCAGTAGGATAAGATGATGTGAGGTATATAGGGATAGGGCTAGAAGAACGTCTGTGATATTAGTGTTGCATCAGAGAACTGAACTCTTTATGTGCCCAGCATTGAGTGTAGAGATCACCACATGGTCTCTCTGCATGTATGAGTATATCCTGAGCCACTCTGCTTGTGCTTCTTCTTGCTGTCTGGGGCAGATAGAGACATCCAAATAGTATGTATAGTATTAGTGGGTGCTTTCATTCTGTGCCTGCAAAAATGTGGCACATGTTTTAAGATCCAAGTGAAAAGTGTGTTAAACCACTGCAGATGACTTAAATACTCACAAAACATGTGTATTTCTGTCACTTAGGCACTCTTGTATTAGACTTAGATTACTGACTTAGATTTCAGGCATGCCACTTCCAGTAACTTGTGAAAGCGAATCTCAGTTTGGATGTGCAGCTTGTAACATATATGTATCTGCATTACTGTACAGGCATTCTGATACAGAGTTATGTGCAGATTGTTATACTTAACTACTGCTTAGGTGTGTGTGTGTATGCATTATTATTGTTTTTGGCTAAAAATTGTTTTCTGAGCTCTAGAGTTAATATGTTACGTCCTAACTTGAAAACGTTAGCTTATATACCCTTTATGCTCCTTTTCAAAAAGGCTAAATGGTTGTGAAAAAGAGAATTTGTTAGGCAACTGATATGCAGCAATGTGAGGGGACCTGGAGCATCAACCCGTGGGTGTCCCTGTTCATTACAGTGGAGTTGGACCAGATGGTCCTTATGGGTCCCTTCCAACTCAGTTGATTCTGTGATAGCCACTGTGATAGTCAAAGCAGCAGTGTGTCGATGAGTATATACTTTCTTAAGTACTACTGGAGTGGTTTATTCTTTCTACATTTTGGTGAGTAAGAAATTTTAAGCTTTAGGAGGAATCAGGTGAAAAGCAAAAATATAATTTTAACTGTTTAATATATTCTTTGCAGTACTCTCAGACCTCTAAATAGGAAATATTTATCTTTTCAAAATCCTTTCATCTTTTTCATGTGTATTGCACCACAGAAATTCAAAGCAAACTTACTGGGGCTGATCCAGTACTTTCCCTCTTGTCCTCATTTTTCTGCAAACTTAGCATTGTGACTAACATGTTTGGGTTCTCTGATTTTTTCAGCCTTCAGAAAAAGGAGAAATATCTTAAAAATAAAAGTCAGTCTTCTGTGGCTTCTCCAGTGACAGAATGCAGTCTGGTACAGAATAAGGGAAAAGGAAGAGGCAAAGGTATAGAGAGTTTTTCCTTTCCAAATGATGAATGATTTTCAACAAACAATTTCAAGTGTTTCCTTTTTAAAAAAAAAGACGGTGGACCCAACTTGCCAACCTCCATAGCGCCCAGAGCTGGCCAGGTCCCATGGCTAGACCACAGTGGCTGTGAGTGAGAAGGGGCTCACTCCTGTTTTCTTCATCTGCTTGGGCTACATGGACTCCTTGCTGACTGATGGCATGGTCCAAGAAGCGGGCATGATGTCCAGTTGTAAAGTTTTTTCTTCTCAGATAATACACATTCAGCTTGAGTCCTCTGTCCGATCCTCGTGTAGTAAGTATTTCCCAGCAGGACGATGACTTGTGCTGTGGCCTCAGGTCTTTGGGAGGAGGGTGGAAGAGATTTCTGTATCAGCAAATACCTTGGGAGTGAACATAGGATATTTAATGAGCACGTGCAAGCTGCCATGAGAGCAACAGGGAACCAAACTCTTAATGAAACCCCTTGACAGAAGAGTAAGGCTGGCTGGCGTGGTTGCTGGTACTTAGCTCTGGTGCTGACGCCAGCCAGGCCCTGTTGAAATAATCCTCTTAGGGGAAGAAAGAGAAGAAAGCACTTCCATCTGCTGCAGGTACTCTTTGGCTGCAGCATTTGCTGTGTCTGATTCATGAAAATTTCTCCCTGCCTTCCCACTCTGAGGTGTGACAGGAGATTCTAGGAAGAGAGAAACACTTAAAGTTGTAACTTTCATTTGAACATGGATATAACCATGGATATGGAAAGGAAAGCAATAGGAGTTGGTCTGCCTCCCATTAATCACTTTGCATGTGGGCTGGCAGCCTTTACAGTCTGACTTTCTGCCTCTGTTCATACACAGAAACATAGAATCATAGAATGGCTTGGGTTGGAAGGGACCTTCCTCCTTTCTTCACTGGATCACACCGTTGCTTTCTTGATGTGGTTGCCTCCTGAAGATCTCATATAGAGACATTCTGCAATCCACCAACTTTCCTCTGAAGTTCTACTGATGGTTTCATACTTTTAGGACTAAACAGATGCTGAGATCAGTATTTCAGGATCCTTTTGTTCTGGCACCAAAGTCCTAAATTGAAAGACCTGTATTTTATGAAGGGAAGGAAGCTCTGGTGTGAGTTTGATTATTGCTGATAATAATATGAAACAAATCTGCAGGTTTATTTATTTTTTTTAAGAGCTATAAGATCACATTTCCCACCAAATTTAAAGGGGCCTGAACAGAGCTGTGAAACACAGAAACCTGGGCTAGTGTCTGGAGCCTCAAGATGCTCTCCAAGGAATGTGTAATGTCACAGACCCATGGATCAGAGCTTGCCATGTTCTGACTAAAAAGACAGCTCTCCACATCTTCAGATGTCGAATCTTCACACTCTGTTCACCTTGGTTTTGCTTCTACTCCTGATTTTATTTTTTTGCTTTTTTTAGGTTATGAACAATCTTAGACACTTATTTTGGAACATTAAGATGTTTTTAGAGTAGTGTCACATAGCATCCTTTATGTACTGTGTGCTTCTTTCCTAAGAGAAACTGATCTCAGTCATGTGGGTTTTTGTCTTTGTACTGGCCAGGTCAGGTAGAGGAGCAGTATGCTTATTTCAATATTAAGCCGTCAGCAGATTAAAGTAATATACTGTAAGGAAAAAAAGAGGTTCCTGAACATTATTAAGTCTTTAGTTTGGGATTAGGAGATTTTAAGACACATTTAATTAAACAGAGCAGGGACACCTTTATAAACTCGAAGTTGGGGTTAATTCACTCCCCTAATGTGCTCCATTTCTTCATTACGCAAAGATGAAACAAATTCCATGTTGTACCTGGGGAGCCCTGGAAGGGAATGTGGATTTTCATCTCCAGACAGTTCAGTGCACTGACAGGACATGACTAATAGGGTTCTCTCAGTGATGGAATGAAACGAAATCAAGCCATGTCTTACAGCAAGCCAGTCCCTGTGACTACTCAGGGCAGTTTCATGGAGATAATGTCCTACCTGAAGGGACAGGAGCCAACCTGATAAAAGATACCCTTCAGAGCTGTAGCAACATGGAGTGAAAGGAAAGTAAGATCCAAAAGTTGTCAGGAATGAATGAATAATGGACCACAGATAGGTGTTTATTTGTCTTTGTACTTGGCATCTCTTGGACCGTAATGAACCTTGTTTCAATTAAGTGCTCAATACATGCTTCCCAGTTCTGTCTTTTTCTGGACCCAGTGTCTCAGTGTTCAAGTGGTGCAAGATTTGCAGAAGAGAACATTGAATTATTTGTGTTAACAAGCGATTGGTGTTTCCTCTTTAGACCTCAGTGAATGCAATCCTGGGCCTTAAATTGTGAATTTCATGTGAAATGCATAATAAAGAAATTAGAGTATCAGGAGAAATGAATGAATGTATCTGGATATTTTGCAATATTGTTTTGGGGATGTAATGGCAACTTTTCTCTTTTGTTAAGTAAGGTGCCTGGAGATCTTTAAACCCTAAAAGGTCCATCTTGTCTCTCACCATCCAGCTCTGTCAGTTTGCTTCTTAGGTCTCTTTATACTGAGTCTGAGGTTTTGTATGTGATTAAAATATCCTTTCCCAAAATGCGTCTGCCTTGATGTCGAGTTACTAGGGGAGGGAGAAGTTGCAGTCTCTTCTGAGAGTCAGTTCCACTGTTTAATCAGTGGTGTTATTTAAAGTTTCCGCATTCTTTCTGTTGTGAGCAGTAGCTTCCAACTGTTGAAGGAAAGACCCTGTGTGTACCTGGAATGGCAAGAGTACTCACATGCTGCTTTTGCTCTGCATCCCAGCTGTCTTTATTTGGTGGGCTGAACAGTGTGAAGTGACAGTAGATGAACAGGTAGCCCAAGCTTCTGCATCCTTTACAACTGTTCTCTCAGTTCTTTTTCTAAATATCTACGTAAATCTGATACGACTCCATGGTGTAGGCAGTCACAGCTGAGTCAAGCATACCGGCAAAGTCCAGATTTTTAAAATGTTCCTTAAGAAGTCTCCTGTAATTAATGCAGCATCAGTGATGATTTTGGTCAGAGCACTTCATACATATGGTATTCAGGGAAAATTTCAAGCTGGAGAGGAGTCAGGGCTTAGCTCTGTGTAGTATTCTGAATGCAACTCAGTACAGACTTTATTTTCTACTAGTTGTTTTCAGTTTGGTGTTTTTCTTTTTTTTTTTCCCCTGTTGTTTTGTTTTCTTTCTGGAATACCAAACAACTTGTCTGTAGCATGGCTGTTTCACTGCTGACATGCAGATCTAGACTCTGGCCCTGCAGATAGTTAAAGAAGGGAAATAATGCCACCTTATGTCCTGATTTGTCACTGCCGAGCCTGATGTTTTCAAGTCAGATGTATTTTCAGTAAGGACCTGTTTTGGACTGCGTTTCCACTGCGCTGTGGAGTTATTTCCACTTGGTCAGAATGGTTATGAGATGGATGTGAAATGCTTAGTGTGTTGGTAATGATTTGGCTCCTACATAGCCTGAACTTGGCAGCATCAGAGCAAAAACAAGTGCAAATTAGCCCCAAAGGGCTTACATCAAACCAGTGAATATTCACATGAAATTCTTCCTGGGTTATTAGTAAACGAGGTAGAGCTTATAAATGCAAAACAAAACAGAACAAAAGTTTAGGAATTTGTTGCATTTATTATAAAATCTATGAAATAAATGTAAAAACTGCAAAATAAGTTACGCTAAAAGGGAACTGGATTGGAAATGTACGTTTACAGACAGAAGTTTTCACTGTGTTTTTGACTGTAATTTTGTATTTCTGCTATTTGGTTTTACACAAATTTGGATTTTTTAGAAAATATGGTTGTGATCTGAAATTAAATAAGGATATGTTTTTTTGAAGTAGTTCAAGCTTTAGGAGTGTATGATCAGATTTGAAATTAAAATTTTAAAAGGATCTCTGATTATTGACTTTTTTTTTTTTTAAATCTCGGTCATTTTGAGAGGAAAAGTAGTGAGATTTAAGAAATAAGGAATACAACTGAAGTTTTTGTATGTGTGATTCTATGTGCATATCACATTTTATTTTGCAAACTTGGCATTACCAACACAGTCACTGTGTGATCTTAATTCCTGCTCTCTTGTAATATAATGCTAGATACATTTTGTAATTTCTCCTTAAAGATGTTTTGTGTTCACCTGTTTGAAAGGCAGTTGGAGAAAAGTGTGCCCATCAAACTGATCAGCAGCTCCATCCATTCCAACCAACTAACTCACTGTGTTTTACCAATGACTAGGACTTGGGGTAAGGCATATCATTCCCATCCTGGTCTCCCAGACATCCACCTATTTGTTTTACAGCCCACAGTGCCATCTGGTTTTTATTTCTTTTCTCCCCAAGATCATTTTTCTACCTTGATACCTTTTTGTGATGAATCAGAGCAGCCTGGTGTGTTTGTTTCAGTTTTCTAGTATGTTCCTGATACAACATCTGTAGAAATGTGCAATTTCAGATGTAAGTTTATTTAGCTGCCTTCCTTATTGAGCATTTGATCTTAGAGGTCTGCACATGAGTTTCAGTGAAAGATAACATAATCCAAAAAATGACTTGTTTTTATAGGAGGGACTTGATAACAGTTTCTGTTTATTGATTATCACTGTATGGCAAAGCCTCTCTGCTCTCATGTTATTCTGTTACAGCCTTGGGAAACTTTTCAGATGCAGCTGTTTGTTTGGCTGATGTTGACTATTCACTGGGTGAGAAATGGCAACGAATTAAGTGTTTTCCCTGAGTTTCTAGCTGAGAACTATGTGGAAAGCAATCTGCTGAAAGACCAATTACTATTTTGCTCAGAGAAAGGGGACATAAACCTGCCAAGATGTTGGTGCTGAAGTCATTGGAACTTAGTTAAGTAAGTAGGAGTTGAATGTGATGTGCACGGAAAGCAGATAGACAGATAAAGCTCCTTAAAATATGATGCAAAGCTGTTCCTTACATATACAGAATGTTTATTCCATGTATATTATTAGAAATGACCAGAATCCTGCTTCTCAGAAAGGGATGTTTATCGATTATACTTTGTTTTCCTTAATCATATTCTGAAGGGAAATTGGTATGCTGCTCTAAATCAACTCAGGCACATTGAAGTAATAAGCTGGAAAAAAAGCACACACAGCAAAATAATGGAAATACTAAGATCCTCATACTAAAGGGATACTGAAAGGTCACAGCTATGATCTTAATAAATTTTTATAAACAATCAAGTGATCAAAATGAATCATTCAGAGGAACTGCTGCAAAGGCTGGTGACCTTCAGAGAAAAAAAGATGTGTTTCCTTAAAGACAATGAGTTCAGTCTTGCAATGGAGCAGATGTGTTCTTGACTACCTGCTAAATTTATTGACATATGGAAAAAAGCACCACAGATTGGTGTCTGACAGCTTTTTCACATGGCCACAGTAGAATGCATTAAAAATAATTGTGCAAAATCATGGCTTTTGTGGTCTGAATTATCTTCTATGATTCTCTGGAATCATGGAATCATTTTCTGTCTGGACTGAGCTCTGAGCACCTGGCTGAACTGGAGATGTCCCTGTTCTTTGCAGGGGAGCTGGACTAGATGAGCTCTAAAGGTCCCTTCTGACTCAAAGAATTCTGTGAATCAAGAATAAACAGGACTCTAATTCAGCAGAAATTGTGCTTCCAATTACTTTCCATTTCCTGAGCTCTAACAGCATTCCTTATGTCTTACAATATGTAGAGGAAATAGGGTCCTTTCCTGCTGAAATGGTCACTCAAGGAGTATTTCATTTCTCTAGAGAAAAACAGTTTTTGATCTTCCAGTTTTACTACAACATGGATTTGTTTTTCCTCGTGCACAGATTGCATAGTAGGGGATTGCTGTTGTCTAAGCAACTTCTTTGGGATGGAATCCTATGGAGAGAGAATGAAAAAAGAATCACTCTCCTGCTTTTGTAGTCTCTTTCCAGGGTTTTGGCATCACCTTTCTGTGTATCTGCTGTGCAGTTCAGAAAACATTTTACTGTGCCTTTGCTATCTTTATGCCCATGTGGGTTCCTCACCTTCTTTTGGATCAAGTTCATTTCTTTTGCTTTTCTCTCAAACCCTTATCTTCCTTGGTTGAATAGAGTGCTGAAATAGTTGGCAAACTTTGGTCATCCTTAATTATCATTAGTAAATTGTTGAGAACACAGTGGACAATTGATAGTCTGGTCTTTGGAGTGCCATTAAAAGAGATTAGAAAAGGCTGTTTGTGTGCGTTGTACAAATTTGTTTGTTTTCAAGCACTGAGAGTATAATGAAAATGTCCCAGCCAGGCTTAGCTGTTGCCGTAGTACCAGTCAAAGCCTGGGACATGCGAGTGAGGCATCATTGTTCTGGGTTACCCAGGACCTCTGGGTTACTGAAGCTGGCCCTTCTGAGTAGGAGACTCAAAGGCAAGATGAAAGACAAGTGCAGGCCAACTGCTCTACCTCTCCTCAAACCTGCCCAGGAATGTCTGCCTGTCAGTTGCAAGTAGATTCTGAAGGCACTTATGTAAAAGGACATCCCTTCATTGTGTAAATCAATAATATATGAAGTGAATATCTCAAGTGTATATATGCATTTCCTTCCGCAGAAAATCAATAAAGAATGCTTCAGTTAAGAATGCAAGAAAAAATAATACAGATTCAAACACTGTCCAGGAAGTTTCAATTGGTAGTAATAAATGTTCAGCCTGTTCTCTGATAAATACGTTGTTAGGCAGTTTTAATTGTATGTTTTGCCTAATGTAAAAATATATTCTCATTCTGCTGTGTGCAAGGACTCATCTAAACATTTGGTGTCAGTAATGTCTTATGTCTGATGAATATCCCAGCGTAAAACTTCCAGCACCAGAGTGTGTAAAGACAATGTGGTGAAATGAAAGGAACAAAGGGAGAAGGATGGAGCTCTGCTGCTGTCTGTAGTCTTCTGACTCAGTTTAAATTACTATAGAAAATTTTTTCTGGTTTGTATATATCTCAGTTGTATGTGTCAAACAGGAGAGATGTTGGAAACATCCGTCATACTTTATAGAAATTCATCTGGCTTTTTCCTTTACATTGCCCATGTATTTCGAGCAAAGAATCTGACACTTCATTTTTGGATTCACACATGAGTTTGAAATATTGAAGTGGAGCTTGACAAAATGTCTTAAATTTCTCACTTTCATCGAAGTTCTGAGTGGCTATATTTCAAACCAGCAATACTTTCTCTCAGGTTTCCTTGGAAGCTTGCCAACCTCTAACAAATGCTTACAAACATGACTTTCAGGCTTCTCATAAAGTCTGGTTGGTTTTGATACAGTTTCTGTCAGTGTTTTGCTGAAAATTCCACAACTGTCTTGGTACAACTGTCTTGTACCTCTGCACAGGTACATAATTTTAATGTAGGGTGGAATTAATGAGTGTCTGGATAGGGTTTCCAGCCCTTCCAGCAAAATGCACTCTATGAGTTTCAGCATTCTGCCTAGTATGTGTTGGCACGGTTTATTGTGGATATTCAGGAGAGCTGGTTCTGATTTCCCCACATGTGAAGTGTTAGGACAGTTTTTGAAAGAGAGGGGATGTGAATTTTGCTGACCCTACAAGCTGCCAGACAAGGATTTATATCACTACTCAGACTTATAAATAGCATGTAGAAAACCTTATATACTGGAAACTGAGGGTCCCCTTGCCAAAAGATGCTGTAGAAGCTAATTTTTACATGTGTTCAAGAAAAGAATGAAGAAGTTCAGGAAAGAGAAATCCCGTCAGGGTTACTAAACATAGAAAGCACCGCTCTGGCTCAGGAAGTGTCTGAGCTGAAAATAGCTGGAGATGAGATGAGTCTAAGGGAGAAGTATCATATGTGTTGTGTGGTCTGTCTAGCAGTTGCTGTGGTCATTGCAGATCCAGCCTACTTGATTAGGTCAGTATTCAATCTCATCCAATAAAGCGAGCATTCTTATGGCTTCTATATTAAAATAGTTATGTATAAAATCTCAACATATTTTTCTCATGATCTAATACTCTTGTTTTATTAAATACTGAAATATCAGATGATTGGATATGGCTTGAAATATTTCCATCCAGAGCTGAATGAATGCCTGCAAGCTGCAGACTACTGGGCACACAAGTGAGTCTAGATTTGATGCAAAATTTTTACTTCTTTATTTAGAATAAAAACATGCTGTACTAATGCAAAAAAAGAAAAAAAAATCATGTTTGTGCTTGCTCTTCTTTTCTGTGTGGCTGCTATGCTTTGGGCTCCAAGGGAAGTTCCAATGTGAATCCCAGAGCAACAGTTAAGAAAGCTAGTCTGCACTCTGTACACTAAAAGGACATTGTGTACAAATGTAAGCACTTTTTAGTTACTCTACCAGCATAATATTAATTAATCCACTGGTTAAGCTAAATTTGAGTAGAATATCTCACTACCTATTTCAGTGACTGAGTTGAGGATGTATTTCTCCTTTTCTGACCTAATATGCAGGCAGTGACTTCTAGTAGAGGATTTTTTAATCTGCTGGTCAGTGTGTGCTTGCTTGGCTGGAACAGTAGTTGTCCTGTGGGAAACCACAGTGAGAGAGATGTTAGAGGAGGAAGTAAAAAATTCTGGCCTGGTGGCCTGATTAGACAATAATAACATGAAAATATTTCAAGTTTTCATGGTTGTTTATGGCAGAGAAACTGTAATTATCAAAGCAAGGTTCAAAGGCAGGAAGAAGGTTTAGCCAAAACAGGCAGAGAAGTAGGGTTTGGTGTATTCCTGAAGGTCTCTGAATGACCCCATTGCTACTGCACACTCTTGCACACATCCTGCCTATACCGAGCAGTGCCTGTTTCACATGGCACTGCACGTGATGCAGTTCTTTGCCCCTTCCTCTTTTTGTCCCTCTAATCAATTTTTTCCACTTTCTTTTGAGAAGGAAAAAAAAAAGTTGTGAAGGGAGGGAGAAGCAATTTCTTTTTAATTGCTTGTTTGTCCTTGTCTACTCTCCCATCTTTTCACATTTCTCTGAGTAGGGCTGGGGGTGTTTTTGTCTCTCTTTTCTTATTTTCACTAGTAGTGATGGGGAAGAATGACATTTTCTGCTTGGATGGAAACCAATCACTTCCCCAGACCCCCTTGAAAAAGCTTAATTTGCTCAACTAGTCAGTATTCCATCTTCATTATAAACTCCCAGTCTGGAACTTGGATTTAATCCTTTGACTCACGTTTTTCCTTTTCTCTTTTGCCTTCCTCAAACCCACTTATACTTCCCAAAGTACTTTCCTTACCTCCTTTTTTGTTTATTTATTTATTTTTTAATTCCCATATACTTGTGTTAACTTTTGCGCGGGAGGAAAAATGATAAAAATATATATGAAGCCCCTTCCCAACAAAGTCATATAAAACATATCCAAAATAAATAAATAACTGGAGAAAACAAGCTGCTAGTTTTTTCTTCTGTCTTCCCCCTAAGGCATGGGGTAATGCCAAACAATTCAGTGTGTGATGCAACTGCCTGATGGACATTCAGCAAATCCCAACAGTAGTAAAGACAGAGTTTACCCAAGCACAGTTTGGCAGTGATACCAACCTTCCCAACAAGAGGCTATTTAAAGTCACAATGCGATGCATTTTTAACATTTTCATTCAGCACAGGATTTAATTGCTCGCTGACAAACCACCTAGACATTTGTGCCAGCATGTTTGTGACTGGAATTGTTTGCTATCTGTGCCTTGTTTCTGTACACTTTCTCCTTTTTTTTGCAGAGCTGTTCAGTTGCCAACTGAGAATCTGAGGCAGGAATGAGAATATGTTCCCGTAGTACTTGCTGACTGAGATGGGTCAGAAGGGACTTTACCCTTTGGTTATGTATTGCAACTTCAATTTTTCTACAGTTATTCCATCCCAGCGACCTTTCATTGCTCACAAAAGTTAGTGGTGAATGGGATATGAAGATGTAATTAACTGTATTATCTTCACACAGAAATGAGAAATTGTAGCACAGGGAGAGGTTACGTGTCCTGTTGAAGGACACGGAGATAATCTTTGAAAGAACAAGGAATAAACATGATTCCTGACTCAGTGCCACCTGGATGATTTAGCCATACAGATGGGCTCTACGCTAGCTAGCTTAGCAGCAGATCAGACATGGCACAGCCTATCTGCTAGAGTTTTACTGCTTGCTCTCAATCCACGCTCCTATGGATTATGCTGTTACTGTGTCCACTGTAGCTACTTGAAGGTAGATGACATATATCCTTACACCTTGGTGTTCCAAGCCATGAATGAGTGTCACCGAGTGCCAGAAATATGTTACGTACGCTCCCCATCAACAGCAAGCTGTGGTACTCAGTCCTCTCTCCATTTCTGTCTTCCATTCTTACCTGTCTCATTGGAAAGTCTCAAGGTTGAGTTAATTTTACTAATTTCTAACACCAACACTTAAAAATGTGTTTAACCTTCACCAAAATCAAGTCAAATTATAGGATTCAAAGGCATGTTTCAACACATAGCTGAGCCATGGCCTTGATGACTGTTGAGTATTTTGAAATCCTTGTATGGTAGCAGCTTTGTGCAGATCAGTGAAGTGTGAAGGAGTTATACATGCAGCTCACAGCTTTTTTACATTAGGATTATCCAAATAGATGAACCATAGCAGTATCCCTTCTGAGGTGTTAGCAGTGAGCTGGCATTTTCAGCAACTAAAGCACTGAAGTAAAAGAGATCCATTTGTTTACCAGTGCAAACTTGTGGGAGTCACTGTATCTGTCAGTACCTCAGCTTCCCTGCCAAATGGCAGCAGTGATGATTGTCTTCCTTTGTGAAATGCTCAGAAGCCAGCTGATGCTAGGCTCCCTGCAGGCAGGTGCTGCTAGTCTGCAGGAGATTGCCATGGGGGCCGATCATCTGTGTACATCAGAGATGGAGAGTCCAAAAAATCCCAGGCAGTCCTGCTTCCTGCAGCCTTCCTCCCATCACACACAACTTCTGGTATTCTTTGCTTAGGTATTAATTAACAAATGAGCCAATACAGAAGCACTGGCTTGGGTGGACTGTCCATTCCTTCGAAGTTCTTGTATTTTTTTTGTTTTTCCTCTTCCCTTCTCTTTTTTTTTTTTTTCAAATCAAGGCAGTGTCTCAAATGTGGTGAATGTGTTGACACTGCACACTATAGAACCACCCATTCTATCAGGTGCTCTTGCTGCCTTTGCATAGGAAGTTACTGCAGAAACATGCTGCTGGGACATTACACTTTATGCCATCTTGTTGCATGGCAGGAGTCCAGGCCAGCACCCGGGAGCAAGTCAGTGTGTGAGATTAGTTTAATCCTCTCTCAGAACCCTGTGATGGGGAGGGGAAGGACAGTGACCTAGTGCCAGCGATTATTTTGTCCACAAGTTTGGTTTGAATAGAGAGTAGAAAGTGGTGGTAGTGGCGAAGGGAGAGAGAAAGCCTTCCTAGAGTTCATTGGGTCTGGAGAGGTGCCAAGCCCAGGGGGTGGCTCACGAATGTGGACTGAAGAAAAGGGGGGAAAGAAGAGTGGAATGATGATTAGAAATCACAAATGAAAGAATCCCAAACAGGAGGAGAAGAAAAAGAAAACAACAAAAACTTCTCTGCTTCTCTGAATATGTGCAGCAAGGAAAAAAATTCCTCGCCTTTTCTAAAGGTCCTATTCATTAGCAGATGCACTTGCTCTTTTGCCAAGGGAAAAGGAGCACCCTGTGAACAGTCCTCCCTCTCTTGGGGAGGCACCTACTGGCTCAACCTTGGGGTGAGAGAAAATACCATCTCTCTGCCACTGAAGCTTCCTTTACAGCCCTGCTTCTTGCAAGGCTCTTTGGTCTCTCTCTCTTGCTCCAGCCTTGCTCTCACTGTCTTTTTTATGCCTGCTCTCCAAGGTGCGTGCAGCAGACTTCAGAGGGAGCCTGAGTGACTGCTTCGCAAGGGGGCTGCCTGTGCCCTTCTTCTTCCACAGGAGCTGCTCAGAAGCATGTTTAAGAGATAGGAGGTCTCCCCCAGTCTCACCTTTGTGGTGCTCGTTTTACTGACACTTCTGCTGTGCACAAGCCCCCAGTGACACCCAGAGAAAGCATACCTGCAGCCATCTGCACTTCCCAGCATTTTATTTTTCCTCCTCACACATCCTTCCAGCTATCGCAGGCCCTTGTGAGAAATAAAAAAGCACTGCACATCCTGCCCGTTCCTTTACGCAAAAAGCAGCTTGCAGGTAGGACTGTGTTCCCTTGGCCAAGCTCCCAAGCCCCATCCCCTCGTCGTAGCTGGCCCAGCCGCAGCTTCTGCCTTCTGGCTGAGTGGTGCCAACAGAGAAACGGGAGGTTTTGTCCCCCAGCTGAGGCTTTGACCCCAGTGAGCCCCCACCCCGTGCAGAGATAGCAGCTGCTTTTCCTTCTCCAGCCTCGCGTTCCGCCGCCCCTGCTGGCCGGGCCGGCAGCGCCCTGAGAGCGCCCCCTGGCGGCAGCGCCGCGCCATGGCATGCGGAGCGGCCTCGAGCTGCCCTTACGTGGCCATCCCGGGGGGTCCTGGGGGAAGGAGCCCGTTTCAAGCTCTGAAGACAGAGCTCGGGGTCCCTGAACACGCAGATGGGGTGTTCTTTGTGTGCCACGGTCTTTTGCTGCTTCCCCTAATGACACGCGTGCCCCGCACGCCGAAAACACCGAGTAAGGAAGTTGGTACAAAACCAAGGTTATAGGCGAAAAGTAAAAGAGATTCTAGCCACTGGTGCACAGGAGTGCAGGGATGTGAGTGTAATGTGTGTGTGATTTTAATTATTCTTCTTTTAAAGCAGATGTGATATTTGGACCTGAGTCCAAATCCGGATCTGAATTTCCTCCCAGATCAGGTTTCTTTTGTTCATTTTAATTTGTGGACAGCTAGAAAGACGGAAACACATGTTCCCTGGGAGCAGTCAGTGTGATGCTGAGCTGCTACGTATCAACAGAAGTGACTGAAATACCACATGTGAGTGCTGGTGGATGCAGTGACAATTTTGGAAAAGGAGTTCTTGCTGGAGTGCTATAAAATGCAATTGTTTAATCTAGTAGGGCAGAATGACTGTATCTGGAAGCTGGAAGCCTAATTCCTGTAAGCCCTGTTTCCTGCTGTTCTCACTGTCCCATGCTATCTATCAAGCATGCTTATTGCATTAGTTTTTACCTGTTTTTTGAAATTGCTTTTGACTGCTGTTTAGCACATCACCAGGGCTCTCTGAGAGCACCAGAGAGCTGTAATGGAATAAGATCTCTGACTGAGAACCTGATGGAAGGCAGAAGATAGCCCTGATGATTGCCTTTTCTGGGCTCCTTTCGACACTAGTCAGCAGAGTGCTAAAGTCCACTGAGGTCCATCTTTCCAAATGATGTAATTTAGGAATCAGGAGTGCAGGAACTGTGTAATTCCAGAGAGGTTGTAGAGACTTTGCTACTAGCAAACAAGTTCAGGTGCTCTTGCCCATCAGAATCCAATCTGAGTGCACCAGGGTTCCCCACCCCCAGCTGATGGAGCCATGTGCGGGAACACTTAAATCCAGCACATCCTAGCGTGACAATACAAGACACAGCTATCCTGGGTTTTCAATTACTTCACAGGAAGCTGTCAGGAACGAAATATTCCTGGAACAGCCCTCTAAGTCTAGGGTTTAATTCCTCTGTATGTTTTCCTAAAGCAACCTCAGATTATAACTCTGAAAGTGAAAATCCAGGGGGTGAAAATTGCTATATGCTTCCCTGGTAAAGAGTATATGTACCTGAAAGAGGTGGAGAGAGAAAATCCCATTCTGTTTTTGGTGCTCAGCTGTCCACTGAGAGCAGTCTAGGATAGGTGTGGGTTTAAACTGTGTAAGATATGATTGATACTCAGCCTGAATTATTGTTCTGTAACCATCTTCTGGATGAAAATCATGCTTCAGGGCTCATTCTGCTTTACATTTAACTCATGCAGTTTGTTAGGTTCTGTAAAACTAGATTGAACTTTGTCAGCTCTTTCCAACCTTTCCCAAGTTATGCACACCACTTGTCCTCATTTTGCATCCTTATAACTACTAAAGCAAAATTCCTGATAGTGAGGAACCCCATATAAGTACAAACACACTGGTTCATTTTGAGCAGTGACTTACTATATATGTTATTTTGTCTGTAGCAAGATTAATTATTGTTATCCATCTTGCACGAGTCAGGGGCATACATTGTGCCCTAAGGCAGATGGCATTAAAGCCAAGGTAAGGATGCTGTGTCTTTAACACTGCAGACAACATTTCAGGTGTTTCACGTTGTAAATACTTTCAGCTGGGGACTGGTTAAAACTCCAGCCCTGTTCTTTGTCTTCCTGCTTCTTTGCTGATGGCCTGCACCAGACTCAGATAACACTAACAGCTGTGAGTAACTTGTCATTTTCTTTGTGTGACAGCAGTCCCTTGTAACGTGTGTTACTTGTATCAGTGTCATGAACACAAAATGTAATCCTTTCTTGCTGAATTAGGCACCTGCAGACCTTCTCCTTCTAGCACTGTGATTAAGACTCTGCCTTTTTTCAGCTCTTTTGGCTGAAGGGTAGAAGCACTGGGTCTGTGTGCAGATGCTTTGCTGTGTGCTTAGTTGGTGAATGTTCAGCAGTATTTGCAACCACTGTCTTCCGTTGCTTTAACTATATTTGTTTTGTTTCAGTGAGTGTTACTATAGGCATAGGGAAGTATTGCTAAAAGACAATTGTATTAATATTACTTTTTTCATCTATCCATTAAATCTCAAAGCATATCAGAGTTGTGGACAAATGCTGTTAGTGTTATTGCAGAGGAAAATGAGATGTAACAGGGCTGTTTTCAGAACTGACTGAAAGATTTTAGTTTGTTAGTCTCATTTTCAGGAGGAGGATGTCTATCTCAGCTACATCATGCAGAACAGAAACACTCAGGTTAGTATCTTCACCCATCAAAGGAGCTGCCTTTGGTCTGTTTTTTCTTTCAGCAGTCCATATTTTTGTTTAGATTTCTTTTCTAACTAGCTTGAGAGAATGCTGCCCCAACAACAGCAGGAGCAGTTGAATTTGTGAGTGTGAGTTTTATCATGGTTTTTTCCCTCTGATGCATTCATTATGTCATTTAGTCTCTCATGTTTGGGGCAGTTAACAAAGAGTATATAATGCCAGGTACAACAGTGTCCTCTGTCAGCTGCTTACTGCAAATCTGCAGTGAAACTGATGTGTGTGGTTATCAAGTGTTTTTTGTGCATCAGAAGCATCTTGGGATGGAGTCCTGGTGCAGGTTAACAACAGTGTAAGTGCCATTTATGTCAGCTAGCAGTTATTTCACCTGGAACTCAGACACTGGGTCTAATTCTGTCCGTGTTTCAGTATCTTCTCAGCCTGCTGTACCATGCAGGTTTACATGGTGATTTGGTACAGCTGCTGGATCCATCTCTGGGGATATTTGTATGCACTCTTTGCTGTTTGTGACAGCTGCTTAGATAACCAACACAGCCCTGTATCTTCCTCGCCATGAAAGCAAAAGCATTACTTGAAAAGCAGTTTACTGAGGAGTGTTTATAAGGCTTCTGGTTGATTTTGAGAGGCTGTTATGCCTTTCCTAATACTCATTAAGAACTCACTGAGCAGGGGGAGTTGCAGCTGTGTGACAAATTGTCTCAGGGCTGTCACACAAAGACTTAATGTGACCTGTCATGTATTATTTAGGCTTGTGAGTGATGGAGGAAGAGAAGTTCTGGAAATAAGAAAGGGTATTTAGGCAAGGAAATCTATGTTATGGGCTTTTGGCCCATAATGGGTTTAAGCAAAAATGATTGTTAGACTGGCATTAGACCTATAGGCAATCTAAAATCAGTAGTTCCTTAATAATTTAAGAGAGTATGAGTATCAATACACGTGTTCAAAAATACACTGGTTTAATTCCAGGAGCATTCTGTAGTGTGGCTGAACTCACTGCAGTGGGAGAAGATTTGGGGTGTGACTTCACAATTGGAAGATGTCTAGAATGAATGAATTGTGGAAAGATTTTCACCCTGTATTAAGTCTGTGTGTGTATTTTAGCAAACACGTATTTTTCTAATCTGATTTTGTGTTTATATGATTGATTTCTAATTTATTAGGGGTTGAAAACTGTCACTGGAGAAAAAATGATTCCTTCAGTGCAGATAGAAGGCTGTCTGTTTGATTTAAGGTCTGTTGTTATGAGTGATGGTGTTTGCTCCCTAAAGCTACTATACGTGCAGGCAAAGATAGAATTATGCGGTAGACACACTAAATGTTTATTAGTTTTTCAGGGCTAACCACAAAGAGAAAATGAAAAACAGAGGGAAAACAAAACTCTTTTTCTTCAGGCTTCCCTCTGACTAATGCAAGGAAATATCTCTAAGCTGGTTAGTGATTCACTGTCCACGATGGAGGGCCCTGACCTGGCCTGCTATTTTTGCATGAAGTTAGCCATTGAACTGATCAGATCTGTTAATTTTCACGCTCCTTAACAAAAAATGCCAACACAGAGTAGTTATTTGGCCCTGTGCTTAAAGTCCTAGTTGTGGCCCCATCCCCAGCTTATCTGGGCAGGAGAAATGCTATTCTGAGTTTCCACAGGTCACCACTGTCACAACCTGAAGAAAAGTGGAATGGTCCTTCATGGTCTTCCTCTCAAAGGTGATGCTTGGGTTTCAAAAGGTACCTTTGCTTCTGCCTGCTTGTACATGCAGATATAATACCTACAATTTCAAAGGGATGGCAAGAGTAAAATCCAACTTCTTCAGCCACTGAATGTGTCTCGATAGCTTGGATATTTCTCGTTGCTCCTTGCATTTGGTGATCTGTGATACATACCTTCTTCCTGGATGCTTCCACATCTGGCAGAGGTTGTCCATGTGTACATACACATGCAGAAAGACACCAACACTTTTCAACAATAACTTTGTGTTATACGCTAAGGCTTCTTCCTTAAGAGGCAGTGTACTTCATATTCCAGTTCATTAAAGTCAGAACAGTTCATGCCAAAGGGATCAAGAACCTAATGGAAAAATCGGTCTTGGAAAATGTTTATTTGGAAAGGGTTACTATCACACCAGATGGTTGGCATTGCTTTGCTTATTAGATTTGCTAGTGCTTGAGAGTGATGGAACACTTCAGAAGCATTAAAGAAGCTGAACAGTTTAGGTTTCCCCTTTGCTCATAGGTGAAAGGTAGAGGAAAGAAATACTGTAAGAGAAAAGCAGCAAGATGAGGATTTGCTGCTTGCCAATATTAGCTCTGGAAAGGATTTGACTAAAATGAAGGACTGGCACTGGCAGACATCAGCTTTGCCTTGGGGAGAGTAGAGTTAATTAGAAAGCCAGAACCAGCCTTGCAAAAATCACATTTGTATTGTCATGTACACCAAATAACCCAAAAGAGCGTGGTCTGTCTCCATAATAGTGACTTGCAGGGCCAAATAACACTTCTCTAAACCTTTGGCTAACAGCCGTAGAAATCATCTTTAACCAGATGCTGTCAATGTGAAAAATCATTATATGTATTTGTGTGGAGATAGATATCTATATTAACATTCCTAACCTGTATTACTAAAATAAACTCTTTTGGCTTTTCTTTTTCCTTTAAGCCTCACTGACTCTTTGCCATCTCTGTGGTCTGTTTGCCTCAGCTCAGTTTTGTTCCCCTTCGCCTCCTAAGCCTTTTCAATGACAGCACCAGGAAAAATGTGAACTCTAGAAGTCAGTTTAATTTAATGTGGGACCAAAGGTGTATTTGGGGACGTTTTCCACTAACTGCACAATTTCAGCTTTCCATGCGTTAGGAGTACTTTTCAGTTGAATTACCATAGAACTCTTTTCTTTTTTTTTCCTGTTGTGTTATCACGTGGTTAGGTGATCAGTGCTGTCTCTCTGATGTATTTTATTACAAATTTCTGGGTAGCGATTGGGTGATGGTATCATTTTGTCCAGAATATAAATGAACTGTTCTATGGGGCTATCTTATTCATTTTTCCCCTGACAAATTGAATTCTTCAGACTTAATTTAGTCTTTGCCTCACAAGTTTATAGTCTGAAAAAGAGATAAGACAGGAAAAAAAGGAAAATAAGCAAACGGAAACAGAAACTCTTGTTAACTATTCCTGACCTGCTGGAAGGAGTTGTTGCCTTTTCTAAGGAAGGAGTATACTCAGGCCCATCGCCATCTTGATCTCAAGGTGGTAGATGCACTTGGAAACCTTTCTTGCTTCTTTTCCAGTCTGACCATAGGCTTCATTCTATAATGTGATCTGAAGATGAAAGGTAGAATGTGTGCGTGTGCCCAGACAGCAGGGATCTGAACCACTGCTCTGTCTGCTGGGTACTTGCAATGATTTGTAGTGCAGGACCCTTGGCAAGAATGAGCACCTATGAGTGATGAGCCCAGCAGCATGAAGGAATTAATGAACATTTGTAAAACATTATGAGGTCCGTGGCTGTAAAGTGCTGTATGATTCCCTCTGGGTCCTCCTGGTTCCAGCTCTGTGAGATTCACTCCTTGGCTCTGATCTCTTTTCTTGCACTCACCAAGTCCCTTTCAGTCTGCACGTTTATGTGGAGCTCAGGGCTTAGTGCTGGCTTGAGCTGGTCTTGTCTCATCTCTGTGCTGTTCAGCCCAAACTTAGAAGTCCTCTTTCTGAGCATGGGGTTTGGGGAGTCTCGCTTTAGTCTTAGTCTTGGCTGAATCTGGTTCCAGAGACTGCTTACTTATCTCTAGTTTGGAAAACTCTATTATTCTTCATTGCACAGCGATGCTCTGTGTGCCTGTTGTGCCAGTTTGAAATGTCCCTGCTGGTCAGAGTAATGTCTCCTTACTCTACATCTTCTTTATCTTTGGTTGTAAGAAATACTGATGCAGTGGGAATTCCTTGTGTGTTACACTCTCTGATAATCTTACAAGTGAGATTTTCCAGCAGAAACTTGCTGGTGTGGAGGCACAGATGGCCTGGGTGGGGGTGACCCTGTTCTCTTAAGATCCTTGGATGCATCCAGGGCAGTGTGTTGAAGGCTCATAACCTTCTCCAACACCAAAGAGAAGGTGTGGTCTTGTTGGAAGTGCACAGTGAAACCCCCTCCTGAACTTCTTACTATGGTGGTGTCAACTGTCTAGCTTAAAGCATCACTGTATTTACATTAATACTTCCACTTCCATCTCCTAGTGCTTTCCTTTTTAGTGTATTTTCTTACTGAGCTGCTAACTCTAAGGCAAAAGCTAGCAGGTAAAGGGTAGTTTAAACAGCAACAGAAAGATCAAGGCTGAGCCATTCAAAGCAATCACAGCCAACATTTTCATTGGCATCAATTCAGGTAATTGTTGTGACAAGTATGTGACTTACAGTGAAAAAATCCAGGACTGAAAGCAAGGGTGATTAGATAAAGGTATCTTTATGATGGGAGCAGACCTTGTTAACAGCCTGTGGCATTTATGTTCCTCTTAGATCACTGGTTTATGATCAGAAGCTCTCTAGTGGGAAACAGAACTGCTGTTTTTCAATATGCACCTGACAGCATTTTGTTTCAGTGACTCTTTCTTGCTCTGCTTATAGCCACCTCACTTGATCTCACAGTAGTCCAATTCCAGCAAAGCAGGGGTCTCTATCCTCTTTTGTTGTCTCTGGGAAGGATCTAGGAAGGTTGGAGAGGAGCCCCAGGGAAACCCAAGTCAAAGCAAGACATGCTAGTGTGAAACAGCAGAGAGTATGTCACATAGCTATTCTATGTCTAACTGCTTTTCCCAGAGAAAAATTTCTAACAGAATGGCAGCACAGTTCAGGTATGGATTTATCAAGAAAACTCTGGGAACTGCAGCATTGGATGTGTTTATTTGGATGGGACTGACGTCCTGGATTATATTCTGTCCCTTTTTAGTCTTGGATTCCATGAAGCTAGGACAAGTAGTGAAGATCGTGACAATGCCATGCCCTCAGCAAGGTTCACTTACCATTGCTATGCAACAGTTCATAAATGGATTGACTTGAAATACTGAGTTTTGATCTTGTAAACAGAACCAGTCATTGGTATTTACCATCAGTAGCTTTTTATGCTTATTTGAGACTTCTCCTTTTAATCTGTGGGGACTGTCACAGATTTAAGAACTGTGCTACTATGAACTTCTTCATAAGTTTGATACTGTTTGTGTTGTGGGTTTGAGGTGGTATTCTCTACCTTTAATAACAATAGCTGAAGTCAGTGAAGAACAGCGATTTTAACCATTGGGGAAAAAAGTATTAATGAACGGTTTACAGACTCCCAAAGTTTTGACTCAAGTTTTGGTTGGTGGTTCAGCTCAATTTTACTTCTAATTGAATATGCTCCCACCCTGACAATGACACAAAAAAAAAAAAGTCTCTCTGGAGACTGTGTTCATTATTGCTACAGTATCTGTTTTATCCAGAAAATAATTAAGCCTGGCCTCATAACTGGGTGTAGACAACATGAGAAGGCTGCAATTCAGTTAGACCAATGAGGGCACTGCTCTAAGAAGGGTATTGTGTGTGGTCACTTTGGTTCTGACCACAGGCAAATGCTCCTAGAATATCTGTAATAACAGAGAAAATAGATATCAACATCGGAAAGCCACTACATGCTACGCAAGTCTGTAATAGCTCATCTGAATGCAGAGGCTGTAGGACTCCTGTCCTCCACCACGAGCAGTGCCCCTTAAGTCTAAGTCGGGGAGGGTGCAGCTGAAGAGGTATGGGACTGCCCTCTTTGATCCTTCTTTGATATCACTTGGAACCAATTAACTGACTTCCTTTGGAGCAACCATGGTCTTCAGCCACAGCTCAGTGGAGTTCTTTTATTGTTTTTGAATCAAGTACACTAAGGAGGCAGGATAAGGTCTATACTGCACAATTCAGAGAGGTACATAACTATGTCTATTTTAAAAAAAGCAAAAACTTGATTAAGAATAAATTGTAAAATAAAGTCAGTATTTTCCCAGACTGTTCAGTTGTTTAACTTTCAGCATTGTTCTTCCTCCTTTCAGCTTTGGTACAATCAGTTCCTTGTATGTTATCTAGTGGATTTTAGGGGGATTATACAAAGTTTCAGTATCGATAGACAACATCTGGCTTTCTGACAGTCATGCCTGCATGAAGTAGAATTTATTTGCAATTCAGGAGCATCGTTGTATTTGTTTCGATATTTCAGAGGTATATGTCTGCTCATCCTCAGGATTTCTGCAGGGATATGGACTGTTTTCACTGTGTTTTTCAAGTTGCTGTGGTAACAAGGAGATACTGCACTTAATATTTATCATGTGCCAAATCTGTGCCCTGGCTACTGGCCCAATTCTAGGAGGTATTTAATACTGCCTGAAAGTGTCAGAGTGCTATCAACTCACAAATAAACCAGAAGTAACTGAGGTATTTAGTCAACATCAGTGTTCTGATAATGGTCATATGCCTCTTGAGAACTGTGGAGGGATGCACATTTGATGTGCATGTTTGGCTGCAGGCATGTGATAGGTGATGCAAGTGTCAGCCAGACCTGCTGCAATGGAGAAATTTGGTGGAGTTGTCCTCAGCAAAAAGAGTATGGATGCTTTCAGTAGCTGTTCAAGTGAATTATACTTTTTTAAAGCTAACACATTTTTAAGCAATTAGGGAAATACTGTTCTTCGGATAAAGGAATATGCCTGAATGTTCCTTTCCAAGTGAAGGTGAGGAATGCTGGTATTGTATTTGAGGTTATGGAAAGCTGTAAAGTCCTGCACTCTGGTGTGCTCTGGACTTTTTCTCTGTGGCCATGGAGAAGTTGCTTGGATTCAAATGTATGCTCACATTTCTGTGGCTCAACAAATTACTTCATATCATCTGAGTCGATTGTCTCAATGCAGGTACTCAGCTCTGTCTTTGTGTAAGGTTATGCTGCTCTAGTCAAATCTCCTTTACTGCATACTAAACTAAGTCTTACTGCTATCCATTTGCTGAGAGTTGAGTTCATTCACGAAGATCACTTGCCTAGAGCCAGTGGTACGTGCTTTCTTACTTATGTCTTTCTAAGTGTGGATTCACCTCTGTTACATGATGTGGCTTAAGCCAGCTGCCGAGGCGGTTGTACTGGCTATAAAATGGCTTTCATTTTTTCTTCTGGTTTTTCACAACTAAAAGACACAAAAGAGTATCAAGCCCTGGCGCACAGTGATTTCTTCAGAAATGCAGGTGTACACTTTGAAAAGAGAGCACTGGCTGCAGAAGGGTAGGGTGGAGCTTGGGTTTAAAGCAGAATCTGTGATGAATTTTATCTTAACCAATGTGTTTCACTGACAATTTTACCTAAAGAAAGCATTGGATTGAGACTCAGAAGCCCCAAATTGTATCCTTGGAGACTGTTCCAGATCAGGTGCATGACTGTAGGTGGGTTGCATCATATTCCTCTGCCTCTGTTTCCCACAGGTAGTTACATCCAACTATTATAAAGTGCAGTGAAAGCTAAGTGTTATTTGTTATACTGAGAGAAAATACACAACACATTCTTCTTAGCATCACAAGTACTATAGTTCCAAAGCTTGGCAGCCTAACATTAGAGGTAACTATAGCTCTTTATGTACTGGGAATAAAAAACTAATTGAAGTGACAGTAATAACTGTTTACCTTCCAGTTCAACCTGGTTACGTGGGTATTTGAATAGGAAAGAATGACCTGGAGTTAAGTGATGCGTTAGCTGAGATCACATCTGTGGAAGGCACATGTTGAATAAAGATCACCAGTCTCAAGTTTAGTTTCCTTAGTGATAGTATAAATAGCAAAACTGAACCAGAAAAGATTGCACAAGAATGTTAAAACTGCTTCTCTCTGATCATGAGGTCCCCCCTTTTGGCCTATAGGTGTAATATCAGCAAAATATTAAAAATGACCATGAGGACAGCACAGACTGTCTCGCTACTACTGAATCTCCTGAACTTGGGACCTTTTACCCTAGACATGCTCCTGGTTCTTGTGGGTTTTGACGTAAATCATGCAGTTTGTTGTGATTTCTGTTTTATGCTACCACGTAAGAGAAATGAGAAAATAACACTTTTGAAACCTCACATTCCAGCAGGACGTAGATATGGGGGACCAAAGCATGCAATATGCATGAAATAAAGCATGTCTAGATGTGGTTGGTGCCACACAAGTTCCAAGTGTTAGGCAATGGGATAACTAGCATGGCTTCACCAAGGGCAGGTCCTGCCTGACCAACCTTGTTGTTTTTTCTGATGGCATAATTGTGACAGTGAACAAGGGAAGAGCCACTGTTGACAACTATCTGGACTTCAGTAAGCCCTTTGACACATAACATCCTTATCTCCAAATTGGAAATATATGTATATGGTGGGTGGACTGTTTGGTGGATAAGGAACTAGTTGTGAGGTCATGTTCAGGTGCTCAGGTGTGCATCATGAGGTTCAACAAATCCAAGTGTAAGGCCTTGCATCTGGGTTGTGGCAACCCCCATTATCAGTACAAGCTGGAGAATGTAAGGATAGAGCACAGCCCTCTTGAAAAGGTCTTGGGGGTACTGGTGGATTATAAGCTGGACATGATCAGCAGTGTGCTTGCATCCTGGGCTGTGTCAAAAAAAAAAAAAAAGCATGATCAGCAGAGTGATGGGGGTAATCCTACCCCTATACTCCATGCTGTTGAGACCTCACTTGGATGAATGACACTCACTTGGGTGAATGGCAAAGTTTATGGTCAAATAGTTGCTGTAGATAATGCAAAGACTGGCAACTTTTCAGTCACCTTTGCCTGTTTAATGGTAATTTGTCAGGGTACTGCAGGAAGCTACCAAACTTTTGTATGGGCCGATGTACAGTACAATGAGTGCAGACAGTTAAGGCCAGTTCTGAACAAACTACTGTAGCTGCATTGCGCAGCACTTTATTTTATGGAGCCTGTAGCTCTGCTGCATGAACTTAGTTACACAGTGGACTCATTTTCTGTGTCTTTCAGCAGCAAGTGGAACAGAGCATTAATGTTATTCCAGACTCAGGGTCATCTACTGTGGGACAATGTAACCACATGTGGATGTCCCCTCAGCATGCTAGATATGAATAAGTGTTGCTAAAGGCAGTACTGATCAGCAGAGATGAGTGTGGAGAATATAAGTAACTGAGCTTCAGTGGATGCAATGAATGAAAGTAAACCTAATGGAGTGAAATGAACTGTGCAGAGCTAAGTGATAAAACGGTGAGGTCTTAGGACGCAGCCCAAAGATGGAAAGTGTTCATGATTAGTCTGGGATCTGGTCAGTTACGTCTGATCAGAGTGAGACTGATTGTGTCCCAGCTTATGACAGCATAGAGAGAAGAGCAGTACAGCATGTGCACCATGTCATTCTGCCATTTAAATTACACCATTCTCATGTCCTTGAGATCTTTGCTATTCCTCATGGTTACTTCTTAGCAGACACCTATGTCAACTCTTTGTTGTGAGACTAATGAACCTATTACCAGGAATCCTGACAATGTTTTAGGAAAATCAATGATGTAAAGAAGGACTGTTAGCACTTGGTATGCTTTGCAAGCATGCTAGCTAGAAGGTCATTGCTAACAGAAAGAATTATTTTCCTCCTGTCGATAGCATGGCTGGAAGCTGTTAACGTCACACAGCCCTGTGTTGGCCTAAGAGAAATGAGTGGTGTGAAACCTGCCAAGTTTTACTCAAAGAGCTGTTGTTCATATCAGAAACCTTACAACCTGCATGAACTTAAAGGAAGAAATAGGAAAGGAAGTTTTATTCTGTCATTTCTGTATCTGTTATTTTTTTTTAAGCAGTTTTCTGTTTTTAAATGAACTGAAATGTTTATATGAAACTGTGGATGTTCAAACATTGGTGATTGTAGAGAGGCTGTACTGTGCCAATACAAATATAATCCAGGTGTATTAGGCAGATGACCTGTAGAGATAGGGATGTTTTAAATGCCATTGTATACAAGATACTGGCAAGATACCTGGAAAGGGAAGATGCACAGCAGAAAGGCTCTGGAAGTGATTTGAGTTCAGATTGGGACTGTTTGGGACAAGGAATCAGTGAAAAAGGAAAGGACAGTGAAGGAAGACATCTCAAAAGGAGTCTAGGAGCAGAGGGAGAAGCGATCTTAGTTGGGTACACTGCTTACGCTACGCAACAGTGACTATCTCCTTCCATATGATCGAATCAAAGTTTGTGAGAGATAAAATAAACAGTGTGCAGAGCAGGCTGTGTGACAAGACTGACACTATGATGAAGAACTTGAGGAAGGAAGCTTTACCTGGGCTACAGCCCAACCTAAGACTCTGAGAAGACATAGAACAGCATCATCCCAGTGCTAAGCATGTTTGAGATCCCTGTGATTTAAGTCAGTGATGATTAATAACTCTGTTAGTGCTAAAAGGCAGATAACAAGTCAGGTCTTGATGTCTTGTGTTCTCAGTAATGCTATGATAAATAACACTGTGGCCAAAGGGGGAAGTCAGATAGCCAGGATGGAGCAAGGAAAGTATGAGGAGGACAAAAATGGGAGATGTGCAGTTTCCAGGCAGCCTGCTCTGGAGATGGCAGCCTTTACACAATGACTATCTCCTGAGAGGTTGTTGGAGGTCTGGCCGGGCTTGAAAAGGACAGTTTTGTAGATCCAAGCGAACAGCTTGAGTAGTAAGTGGAAGCAACATTCTGTGTTCTTGTTATACAGTACCTAGGAAAATCTTACCTGAATACAGTTGTGACAGTGCATTGGATATCAAGAAGCTGTGTTGTTCAGAGTGCTGCTCTACTTCATTCACATCTGCCTTTGAACATGAACCAGATCATTTGACGGGGAGCTGAGATACTGCAGGAATGCCTGTGGGGCTGTGCTGCCTGGCTCTGTGGTGAGCTCCTGCTAACCCAGGAAAGCAAGGGACAAGAGAGCCACCAAGGTGAGAGCTGGACTCAGCAGCTAGGTTGTCTGAGGCTGTGGAAGTAGAGCAATTTCTCCAGAACCATCCAAATCATCATTGTATTTGGACAGTCTGCTGGGCTTCCTGCAGACCCGTGTATTCTCTCTGAGCATCTTGAAAGCATTCTGGCCAGCACCACAGGTAGAAGTTCCCTTCTGTTACTAATATTCTTTTTTTGTGTTTTAATTTAATTTCCCCTATCGTCCCTTCTTTTTTCCGCTGCACATTTCCCCTCGAAAGCTGAGACTGTACAAACGGATGTATATTCTTCCTCCCCAAGTGCATGTAGCCTTTTCTCTGCTGTGTGAAGAAATTAATGTTTGGGCTGAAGCGCACCTGCAATTCCCATTAATGTAACAGAATGAAACTGACCCATTGGTAGAGAGAAAAGCTCTAATCTCCGTTTGTCTGACATCAGATCTCAGGGGAGGAAAAGAAAGAGACTCAGAAGATGGTAGGGAAGTCTTTCTAAGCAGTGGCAGCACATAGGGTACACTGGCTCGTGATTGAGCCTGCACGTCAAAATGCAGCTTGTGTGCTTAATTAACTTTGCCATTAGGTACTTTGCTCTGAGCAGGTATACAGTACAGATTCGTACTTAAAGTGTTTAATCCTGTACAGGCGTCATCCACAGATGTGTGACTCAGATGGATAAGCTAAAAACTTCTGCAAATTGAGCTGTATACAGAATGAATGTAGAGGGGAAGAAAAGGAGAACAGGAGGATAAGAGGAGGGGAAGGAAGGACCTCTTTTGGAGTATTTCTTGTATTGAATGATAAGAGAGAGAAACTTCTGCAATGTGGTTTTTTTTTTTTTTTTTTATGCCCTAATTATCCTTGTTAGGGCATTTTGTGTCTTACCCTGTGGTTACTGTATGAGATTTCAGTGTGGACAGAAACATATTACAGTGAAGAAGTATGAAACACAGAGGAAGTACTAAAGATGAACAGCAAGCAAACAAGATGTTTGCTGCTTACTAGTGCAGTGGGTGAGTGTCGTTCCTGTCCTCTGTTCCAATAAAACAAATTAAATTCTGACAAAAGTTATATGTGAAAAGCAGTTCAGAAGAAAAGTTCCAGAGAATCTAAGTACTGTGTTCCAGACGAATTATTCTTAGGAAAATGAGTCAAGGTATTTATTAAGAATAATGTTTGTAAGGAAATAACTTCTTTATTTTTTTCCCTCATTTATCTGTTCTTTTCTAATATACTTATTACTTGCCAAATAATTTGGACAACACACATGTGGCGTGCTTCTGCTTTTGTTTGGGCAAGCTGTTCCTCGTTTGATGTTTGTGGTGCCTCCAGATGATAGTTTTCTTTCTTTCTGGAAGGAGTGACTGAAGTGTGGCAATGAGGGTGCTGTCAGTAGGGCATATGGAAGAACATTTTCACTAGGCTGAAGGAAAAAACAAAGTCTCAAGAGAGGACCATGGTTTTCAAGTGATGTTTTGCTTACTGTGTCCAGTTAATAGATCTGAAAATGCAGTGAGGACAAAGAGGATAAAAATGTAAATACTTTGTGCAGTGCTCATCTAGGATTTGCTTTCCTGTAAGTATTTACCCGTCTGCTCTCTAGCAGGATTGTGAAAACCTATCTAGTTCTGAGCTACTAAAGATAAAAGCCTATGCACAGGACAAGGTCTCTTGTATCTGAGCTGTGGATCTCTTTTGCTTCAGGTATTGCAGGAGCTGACTCGTGAGGAAAAGATGAAAGAGTTATGAATCATGGTAGGTAATTGATTACAAAATGGCTACAGGTAGTCTACTGCAAGAGCTGCAGGATGGAGGTATTTTCAGGCTGTCTGCATGTAGTATGTAGTGCCTTGTTCTGAGAGTGACAGGAGCTGTGAGTTTGCTTTCAGTCCCTTGTATGAGTCCCTGTCTTGTATTAATGATATTACATATTTTTCTTTGTCTTCAGACTCAATTTCTCCCAAACCACTGGGGACCACTACCTATTAGTATCCTTAATGTCCTCTTCCTGCTCTTGGTATTCCTTTCAGACCTCTCTTTCTGACGGTGCCTTATAGTTATTACTTAAAAGGATCTTTTTCTCTGCCCTTCATCATAGTGAAGGCTGGTGTGGTCCAAAATGCTTTCCTAACTCCTCTTACTTTGTGCAGCAGATAGACTTGGTTGTCTCTTTGCAGATGGAAAAGATCAGTGTCTTTTGCATCAAACTTTGTTTTCAGCTGTTTGTGACAGGGGCTTCTCCATGCTCTGTGGTGCTCTTTAGCTGAGGATTGACTTCAGAACATTCATACATCTTCATGGAGGGCAGCAGCCTCAGGGACAGGCTTTTGTGGCACTTACCACTTCTGGGCAGAATTCCAGTTGTACTTGCTGTGTCAGGCAACCAGCAAATCTTGCTTTGATGTACAAAGGATAGGTAGGAAGATATTGAACCAATAGTCCTTCTGATTGTTTTATATGGTGTGTATTCACGTAGTTTGAATTTCAGCATCTCAGCAGTTCATCTGAAAATTGGAAGTAGACAGAAAAAAGCAGAGGAGACTGTGGCATTGAAAGAAAAAATGCAGAACAAAGTTTCAGTCTTCAAGATAGCTGGATTCTAAGTGTTTTTCTTCTTTATAATAGGAAATGAATCCCAGATCCAAATTCTGTATCCCTGGTATAAATTTGCGGTAGCTGTTAAAGCTGAATAAGTGTAAATAAGAGCAAAATTGGGTCTTCAGAGTTCAATAAGAATTATGGCTATTGAGTGCAGTTTGTTGAAAAGGCATGCTTCCTGATATATCAAATTGCTACTCCCTGTTGCATTAGCCCTCTCAGTTTTAGGGAATGACACCCAAGCACTGTCCAGGTCTGCAGCTTGTCAGGCTGGGTGTTTACAGATCCCAGTGAGCCAGAACAGAAGATCTGCGAGGAGAACAGGGGGGGGAAAAAAAAAATAAAAGATTCAGTACCCAAAATAAATCTCATAGTCCAGCTGGCAAATATTCCCAGGCCTCAATTGCCTTTGGCACCCCTCCACCCCCCAAGGTCTCCAATGGTTCTGAGGCCCCCACCACAAGAAAATCAAGGGTTTTAAAATACAATAATTAAGTAAAATCTTGATGTCATTTGGGTTTGGGAGTATTTGGGAGGCTAGTGTTGTATGAGTGTATTTGCACATACGCACCCTGTTTTGCTCAAGTCTGAATTTTTCAGTCACTGAAACCATCTATGTTTGAGTTTTGGTTGCAATACAGTTCTGATCACTTTTCAGTGTTGTTGGCATCCTTTGCAGACAAATCAGTCTCGCCTCTGCCTTGCTTTCCTTTCCACATTTGTTCAATTCGCCCTCACCTCTGTGTTTTCCAAAAGATGCCCAGAATGGACTGTTTAAACAAGTAGCAGATGCATCCCTTCTTGTCTGTGAGGTGCAGGACCGCACAACAGAGTAAAATGTCAACATGCTGGCTCTCTACACTGTTGTGATCTTTAAATTTATTCTGAGGAGGATGACTCCAAAGTGGTTATTTCAAACAGTGTGTTCCTGGTGTTCTCTGGCAGCAGTCTGCCAGCCCTCTTCTGCTTATCTTATTCACATCTAGTTCAGTAGCTACCCTGTCGGGTTTTTTTGGAAAGGTACTTGAGAAGAGAGCAGGTATAACTAATTCTTTTGGACTAATTCAACTGATGTATAAGCTGACTTTAATTCAGCGTGTCTGTTTACAATCAGCTACTTTAATATTACAGTTAAGGCAGTTAAGTTTTCTTAAAATGTATTTTCTCCACAGTTTTTTGACAATTGCTTCCTTATCACTAGATGAAGTTTTATACCTTACTCATCCTCTCACAGTTCTAAGCTAAGGAGAATTTTCAGTCTTTTTAAAGGAAGGAAGGATAAGGTAATGAAAGTTTCTACCCCAAAAGGAAAGCTGCAATAATGAGCATCACAAAGCAGGTTTAGTACAATGGGTGTTGCTCTTCACTCTTGACAGGATATGCACACAATAAACTTATCTTCATGTTTCATGGCCAGGTGGTGGTGCTCACTGTTGTGTATGCTGGAATAAAGCAGAGTTGTATTTTTTTCAGCTAACCCCTGGCTGAACCATCAATGTTTCTGTGCAAACAGAGTGAAGGGGACTGGAGAGGAGGCAAGTTTCAACAAATGTGCAGTCTCTTCTTTTCCCCCCATTGCAGATGATGTAGGAACTATACTAGACCTTCAGTTCTTTCATCTGTATGGTCTTGCTCCTTTCTTTTCAGTGACAATAGCAATGTTAGTCACCTGCTGACAGTTTAAAAAAGTCTTATGGTGTATAATGTCTGACAGAAGCCTAAGTGATGCTGGGTCTTTGGGGACACAGCTACAGTCTGAGTTCCCCATTTATCAGCTCCCTGAAGCAGGGAGACCCAAAGCTGCAGTCATGTTCTGTGGAAGCAGAGCTCAGCAAATAGCTGTAATCTCTCCTGGAGAAGAGCTATGTTCTCTTCTCCAATAACATAAAGCTCACTCAACACACAGAATTGCTGTAGGTGTTATAGGGCACTAGCATGTTTGGATCGACCTTAGTAGGTAAGGAAATAGATGGTGAAGATGTGTACCAGGAACCCTGGCATACAGAGAGCATGTCGGTTAGCATCCTACCACGTGGTCAGGATTATTCCATTTGTTTTTCTAACTGTACCCTATATATGCACTGCAATATCCAGCTGGCTGAACCACAGAACAGAATAAAATGTTTACCCTATCTATAAAGGCACAAACCTATAAAGAGCAGATGACAGACTGAAGTCTCAAGTCTTCACTATTCACATATATGGAAGTCTTACCATTGGCTGCAGTGAGACCAGAACCAGGGTGGAGAGCAAAGAAGTTTCAGTTTCCTCCATGGATTGCAGATGGATTTTTTTAAGTGCTGTAAGGGAACTGTTGAATCACGGCCTGAACCACTGATTGGTCACCTGAGGTGAGCACAGAGTCAGCCATGGGGGCACAGGTGGAGGTGATAATACCTGTGTGATTGGAAGGGGTGGAGCCTGGCTCCACCTCTCCCCAAGCCCCATTTAAGGGCTGACCACCACCAGGAAAGGATCTCTTCTTGGAGATCCCTCCTATGTGGAGTCCACCGCGAGCCTTTTCCATCTGAAAGGTGAGCCATTTTCCTTTTGTATTATTTGTACACCATCTGTATAGGCCTATCCAAATATACCATCTCCTATACTATTCTTGAGTGCCATCTTTAAGATCACTCACTTTACAAGTGTCCAACCAAAGAAATTCCACAGCTATAGTTCCCACTTACTCAGGGTCACCATTGCAGGGATGTTGCTGTGGTACAGGGATGCTACTGTGAAGTTCAGGCACTGCTGTGTCCATCTAAGGACTCAAATGCATGTACACTAGATAAAGCAAAGTGGGAGAAGCTACTCAGTGGATATTACTTTGTGTTATTTTTGAGCTTCTCTGAAATGCCCTCTGTGCTTACTGGATGGTTATTCTGACTGTTGCTGTGGTTAGAGTGCAATGCACAGGACAGCACAGTTTGTGTTAATAAAAATCATTAATAAAAAGGCTGTCTGTAACTGTAACAATTGTTATCCCCTTATTCAAGTATTGTATGTTTACTGTTAAGACCGACGGGTTTGTTCTGGGCTCCAGAGACTGTCACTTTTCAAAAGCTTTATTTTCTTATTTTTTCTATCTTTATTATTTCAAGATCCTAAGGCTCCCTGCCAGTCCTAAATTATCTTTTTTTAAAATATTTATTTGGCTTCCCATTGAAACCATCCATTCATCTAGTTTCCATAAAACCCCTAATAACCATTTCAAAGTTTTTGTTCTTGGTTCTTTCCAAACCCATAAATACTGGTTTGAAAACCCAACCTGAATTCTGTGCAAATAATCCTCTCTACCACCCCTTCTCCTCTGGTTGTAAGTGAGGCCTTCAGTGTTTTTCTTCTCAGCACTTGTTAGTTACCAGTAGTCCACGTGTCCCTCATGTTTTTTTCAGGGAAAAAAAGGTAATTCTGGCATATAAGCAACTGATAGATGGTATCTAATGGACATAATGGAAGCAGTAACAATGCAAAGTTGCAATAGGTGAATTAGTTAAAGCACAGAAGTACTCCAGATCTCTTTCTCTTCACCTGTGTGAGGAGACTGTATGCTTATCAGCACCTCTCAGCTTTTGTGTGGCAGAGACAAACCAAGCCCACTCCCCACCAAGGAGTGCTGCTGGTGCATGTGGAATGTCTGGAGGGTCACAAACTGCCTCAAGAGAACTTAAAACTTGTGTTCTGATGAGTGGAGTAATCATAGTTGTACTCTGGGGCAGTGGCCAGCTTTGTAGCTTGTCAAAATGGGAAGGATGAAGCAGTAGAGACTTTTGTAAAGATCCCTTTTGACAAATATCAGAACCCTGGGGAGATGCAGTTCTTTAAAGAACTGCCTTTTGGACAAGAAACCAGCTCCAGTGTCTTTTTCCTTAATGATGACATCTGCTTGTTATGGGAAAGTTTTGTTCTTGTCAAAAGCAGGCTGCCTTTTGCTAAGCTCATCCCTGGGAAACTCCTTGTTACACTCACAGCAGGGTGGTATGGAGCTGTCAGGATGCAGAGAACTCATGTGGACTTGGTGACAAGCCTGCAAGAAGGTAATTGGGTTCAGTCTCCTGACTTTTCTTTATGTTGTATTGGCTCTTTCTTCTTTGTGTTGCATAGATGCTAGGATGCGTTGTCTGACTGTGATGGAATTGCCTTATTCCACCTTCTGTGCTTGTGGACACTAGGTTTACTGTAGATAACCAGAGGCAGCTCTTCACTTAACAAGTGCCTGAAGTGCAGTGCATCCAGGGCACTAAGTCCATCTCATGTCTTTTGCAGGTACTCAGTCTTGTAGATCCATCAGCGTAACTGTCTTTTCAGAACCTAGCTGGTGTCACAATTGGGAGGGCAGACCTTGAGCTATTCGAACTCAGAGGAAAAAAATGTCTTCAAAAGCTTTGAATCCTCACCAGAGATAGAAGCAAATCTTCCAATATGCTTTTTCTACATAGAGATGCTGAGTGGGGCCTCTGGCCAACATCTGAAAAACCAGGGCCTAAAATTAGGACCCTAAAATACCAAGAGCAGCAAGCAATTCCAACTGATACCAAGTTAGGAAAAAGAGCCTGAAATAAACAGATTCCTCAGTAACCAAGATCCTGTTTTTGAGACAAGTGTTCATTCTCACAAATCAAAACATCAAGAAACCAGAAAAAAAAAAAAAAAGAATGAAAACATCAAATCAAATCCCAGCATCCCTGTGATATTATCAGCCAAAGCATGTCTTAATAAATGTTTTCCAAAATTCCTCAGGGAGTTCCAGTGAGCCGTGAAGAGGATATTGCTCTTTTCTGAAGTATTAGATTGGGTTTTTTGGAATGCATTACACTTATTCCTGTGTCCTATTTGTTCTTCTGTTAAGTCATGAATTTGATGTATAGCTTTTTTGTCCCTCATGAAGTTTTTTTCCTTTTCCGGGCTTATGCTATAAGATATATATTTTCAAAGCATTGTTCTTCTCATCTTTCTGGCCTTGTGATGGGCAGTATGATCATTTGCCTCATTTGGGAGGTAAAATTGTAAAGCAATTAGTAACAGTAAATACACTGTCAAGAGGATAAGATTGATGCCCGGGGCCTATCTTGCTTTGGTAAGTATGTATCTACATTGTCTAGAGCAGTCCTGTTCCGTGGGTTAAATTGTTGGGGCTACTGAAATATGAATGTCAGAAATACTCATAGGAGTGACTGCAATCCTGAGAACATCTCAGAATTCCTTAGAAATAGTACTTGGATCTAGTTTTCAGCCCTCTAAGTTTGTGGTGATATTCCTTTCTGCATATGGTAAAACTGGCCATGTTAACTACACTTTCATTACTTTTATGTCTCTATGAAGAACATATACACATTAGGAACAAATGGAACTTATTAGAAACATTATGGATGAATGACTAAGCAAGAAGGCACTAGAAACCTTAGGAGATGATTAGCTCTTTATTACTGTATTCACAATTGATACCCTGGCTTGAGCATCTAACTAAGCATTTATTGTTTGATCTGTGTTGCTGTTATTGTCCCAGTACTCTACTTTTCAGTCAAGATCTTGTTGCACAGTTACACAACCAAAAGAGAGTTTCTGTTCCAGGAGTTCATGTACCTGCTTGACTCCATGCAAAGGAAGGGAGAGAGGACTTGTATGGGATTTAACTACAGAGCTTCCCCAAATGAGTGGATGTAACTGCTCAGGCTGATTTGGACATCAATTAATTTTTTTTGTATGTACCTGCAGAGAACATAGGAGAATGAGTGTGATTACAGGATTAGGTTTCATACTTTTAATACAGGTTGAATAAATAATAACTTCAAGAGTTTATACCTTGAAATCTATGTGTGAGGGAGAATGTAGAGGGCACCCTGAAATATGTACTGAGGAAAAATGCTATCTCTCTGTGGTTGCTCAGTACTGGAAATACAGAGTCATCTCAGACTTGCACAGCCTCATTTGTAGCAATGTTTTTTTTACCCATTCTTTATTACTGTTCTCACCATGTCTCATGCCACCGAATTGCCATGGTAGCTGTAGATGTGGCAGATGAGATAGATCATTTAAAAAAAGTAAAAATAAAAAATCTCCCAGGACAGGACAGCTGCTATACATGGCCAGTAGATTATCAGGCTATCCTTACTAAATGCAGCGTGAGCTTCCTTTTTGGACAAGGAATCTGATCAAGGGCTGAACTCTTCTGTAGTCCCTGATGTTGTCTATCCTCTCTCTGTAACTAGAAAATTCATTAGTCCCTATAAATGGAGAATGGTTAAAAAGCTGAATCTTCCACAAGCCTTACTGGCAACTCACTTTGGAGTTTAATTGAGAGAGCTATGCTCAGAATCTAGAGACTGGCACTGTTGCAAAGCCCTAGACAGACCCTGACACAGAAAAGGAGCTTTTCATGACACTACTCCCAGTAGAGTCTTTTCCATTTTAAGTTCAAGTGCGGTCATGCTGACAGTAGTGCTGTCCATTGTCAGTTTATGGTGGAACATAAGTGTAGTTTTAAAAATACATATTGGGTTTAAATGCAGCTCAAAATGTCAGCGTATTACTCTGTGGTCTGACAACAGCAGTGTTCTAATAAAATCACAGCCCTTTAACTTCTGGAAGGCAACACAGAGAGTGATACTTCTCTGATACTGTAAGTTATATTTTCTCTTTATGGCTCTGGCAGATTTCTAGAATGTTCAGTGATATCCAGACAAAAACCACCTTAAAGAAACCTTAACTCTACCTAGAAAATTATCCTGATGTTACCTACATTTGGATCTTTCTCATGTTATTTTTAATAGACTGATTTCATGTTTAAAGGATCTTTTAAGTGTGTATGTGTGGTTGGAGAGTGTTACATTCCTCTTCTCCACCCTCATTCAAGAAACATGCATGCTGAGATGTCCAAAGGAATGTACACATCTCAGCTACCACATGAGGTACTGCACTCCTTCTGTCTCTGAGCTGGAAGACTTCATGGTGCCTCCATCACCTTCGCAGTACATACCTGTGGATACCACCCTTCCTGCAGAGAGGTGCCTGACAGCAACACAGAAACAATGGAACAAGGTCACCTTTGCTGCCATGCTCCACACCCCTGTGGCTCCAAAGTTCTACTGCAGCTGCTGTTAGCTTCAAATGAAAGTAATGAAGGTGACAAGAAGTGCACAATGATTCCACTGTGAGGGCTGATGGGGCAGGCTGAGTCCCTTCAGCCTGGGAAGGAGACTAAACTAGTGATTTAACACACACTATCAGAATTATTGGGTATGGCACTGCATAATACTGCCTCTTTGAGATTCAGACAATCCCTTTCTCCATTTCCCAACAGCTCTGCAGGTTCTTCTGTACCTCCTTCCTTCTCAGCTGGCAACAATTCTCTTTCTCCAAATAAGCAGGCATCTATCTGATGTTGTTGAGTAAGTCCTAGGGCAGTTTACATCTCCCCACTTACTGTATTAATTCACTTTGTAAAAGTTAAGGGCTGTTTCCTGCTCTCTTTTTCCCATCCGCTTCAAGAAAGCGTGAGAACTTTACATAGTATGAAAAATTACTCTCATGTAAGAATTAGTTCTTAAGTAAGATTGATGTTGAAGATGCACCTAAGTGTATTTCCTAAAATTTTCTTGAGTTCCTATCAAGAGAAGTGCTGAATCCTACACCTACGTATTCAAGCTGGATGCCTCTGCCTTAGCCTAACACAGTGTATGCTGGCTTAACAAAATGTAAATTTTGCCTGTAGAGATCAGCTTGAGATCTGGTGACTTGATGCACTAAAAGTCTATTAACTTTTCAGCAGTTTCTTTTCACCTTAATTAATATGCAAACTCTTACTGTCATCCAGGCAGATACTTTTGTAAATTGTTTTGTTTGGTTCTTTCAGTGGTGTTTGAAAATGAAATACAGTGAGAGCTGGTTTAAATTTTTCAATTCTTAAAGCTGTTTTATGTAGAACAAACAAGTCTGGGCAAAGGAAGGAAAAGGGTGCTTGCAATAATTCCAGAAAACTTAGCATTAGTTTCAAAATTTGGACTTACAGTCATTTTCCATCAAAACTGCATTTTGAGGAGGTTATAACAATTGTTAGAATACAAAAAATCTGTCAGCTTTTTCAATGATGGGGGTAGTTTTCTTGCATATCATAGCAGATTCCAACTTTAACTTTCAATTTACTTTTCCCTTGAACTGCATTAAGTAGTCATTCACTCTTGGACTCATGCTCTCTTACTTTATATTAGCCCCAGCACCATTATGTCTCAGAGCATTCTTTTGTCTCTGTACAGTGTCATAAAAGAACCAATACAGAACCATTACAGTTTATCCCAGTATCGCACCATTTATTTGTATAGCATCTGTTAAAATTTTTTGGATTTGTACCAGCTAAGATATGTAGCAAACCACTTTCAAATTATTTATATTTGTTCAAAACTTTGAAAGTATGTGGTTTTTTTTTTTCTTTTGTACCACTGGCTTTCTTTGAAGGTAACAGACCCAGAGTTGATGAGTCAGCCTTCAGTAGAGCAATGCTGATTCACATTGGCTGAAGATCTGAGTAAATTCAGAGTTGTGTGGTGTTTGGAGTTGGAGCAGGAGCCTTAAATCAGAGGTCTTTTCCATCTCTAACATGTGGGTATGGCAGAAAGGTTATCCATTGGAAGGCACATGTGGTATCGTAAAAAGATAAGTGCAGCTCAGTTCTTCTGTTTTGTGGGTGCTGTAGTTAGCAGATCTGCTGCCTAACTTGAATGCCATGCTATTTCTTCTGGATCCCAGTGACTCACGCAGATGGGCTGCTTCTACCCTAAAGAGAGGGAATACGGTGTTTCCTTCTTTTCTTTAGGGACCTTGTCTCCTTCATCATCAGTAAGAAAATACTGTCCCTTTGCCAGGCAGAAAAGGCAAATCACCACATCACCTTTTCATCCTGGAGCCAGTCCTGGAACTTCTGGAGCTCAGGCTCTGGTAAACCAGGAAGCATAACTCATGCCTTTCCTGCTTATGAATGAGGTGGCAGCCAGAATGCCAGTTTCAGACATTTCCCTGGCTTTCTGCTTGCTTTCTGCCACATGGGCGACGTCTCTAATGTAACACTCACATCCTGTATGTATTATTGTCTGTCTGTAGGTGCTCAGACATGCAATTGTGTTCCAGAATTCAACACATCACCACATGCTGTCTGCCAAGTACCCTGAGCCTGTGGCTGCAGGGACGTAACAGTTTAGCTTAGTCTGCAATGGAAGAAGGTTAAACTGAATCAAGTTGGAGGGAGCATGTAAACAGGAGTGGGAACAACTGTTTACATGGGTTGATAGTGATAGCACAAGGATGAATGGTTTTAAACTAAGATGGGAGATTTAGGTTAGATGTTAGGAGGAAGTTTTTCACTCAGAGGGTGGTGGTGCACTGGGACAGGTTACCCAGGGAGCTCGTGGATGCCCCATCCCTGGAGGCATTCAAGGCAAGGCTGGATGTGGCTCTGAGCAGCCTGCTCTAGTGGTTGCTGACCCTGCCCACAGCAAGGGGTTGAAACTACCATGCTCTTTGAAGTCCTTTTCAACCCAGGTCATACTATGATTCAGTGATAAGTAATCCTGTTGTAAATTAAGAGTGAGTGTACGAACAAGAAACAACTGTACCTTAGCTAACTGTAGTAAGCTGCAGTATCTTCAGTGTACTGTGTAAGGCATACCTTGCTTTGACTGTAAGGCTGTGGGACAGGAGAGGTTCTTTCCACTCTGACCTGACAGGGCTGTAACCTGTATTTGGGACCATGAGTGGCAGTCTAATCTTGAGTTTTGCTTAAAAATGCAGCAAATGCATTTTGTGGAAGCTCTTCTCCTTTGATAGCACAGAAAAAAAAATAGAGGGTGTGTAATGTTCTACCTGGCCCTTGTTTCACAGAAGTGTGGGAGCAGCTAAAGGACTGCCTTGGGCCTGGAGGAGATGCAGGAGAGCTTGGTGCTGACCTCTGGAGGTGATTAGAATTCCCTGATCTGCTGTTAATGAAGGTTGGGTGCCTAGTGCCAACAGCTACAGGGGGGTTGGCAGGGTGATGTACTTGCTGGTACATCGTTTCAGGTGTTAAGGCTTTACCGAGGTATGTGTGACCATATATGTGCATGGACCCACAGACAGGTGTAGTACAACAAACTGTCTTCATTCTCCTGCCAAGGAGATGGAACTAATGCTCTTTTGCAATTGTCATGCAGGCAAGATTGTTTTGACACCTTCAACTTTCTGCGCAGAGGAGTTAAATCTCTGTTGCCCCTTAAAGCACTGACCCGTTAGTGAAGGCAGTGGGATCTATTCTGCCCTGCAGATAGTATTGCTATTAAGTTCAGTGATGCCAGTGTGAAGTATAGGATGTCAACTATACTATAAAGTACTGACCCCACATGATGGGAATGAGCTAGGGTTTGCCTACTGTATATATGGCAAAGAGGGACGACAGTCTCAGCAATTAATTTCTTGCTTGAGGGTCAAATAGCAGACTTCCTCCACTCACACTTATGCAGAGCCAACCCCTTTTCCAAAAGTCAGCATACTCACATTACACTGTGTTCAAAACTCCTTGCTGTTCTCAGAATATTTCCTTAGCTCGTTTGTTCAGTGTGGGGCACAAGGGAAAGCAATTAATGCAGCAAAGGTGGAAAATGAAGGTAACGGTGCAATCTAATCACTACCTCACTATGGAGGAAGCTGCATCTCTTCTAACCACAGCGGAGGTGTCTAGTGCTCGGGCTTAAGGCAAATATTTCCTTATCACCAGCAGCAGTTAGGCAGGATGTGCCAAAAACAGACAGGTCTTACAGCATGAGGAAAACAAGAGCTGCATGGAACTGCCATCAGCAACAGGAGTCCTCGAACTTAGGCTTGGCTTTTCTGACTGTCCTTAAAACAGGCAACAGGACACATTTCAAGACTGTAGAGATGAAAGTTCGACAAAGTGCAGAGCTAGTGCCAGTCATTGCTTTTAACTCTTTGAAGACTGTAGGTGATACTTGACTGAAAATAACACTTGCACCCTCCAAACTTTTTGTATCTAGCAGACAGAACAGCAATAAACTGGGCAGCCTAATCTCACTTGTTATCTAAAAGTCAGTGAAACTTGCTGTATAGATTCTTATGATATTATCTCCTCTATGCACTGAGGCTGGGACACTGAACGCTGGATTTATGCCATAAACAGGCATGAAAATCGTTTTCCTTGTGTTAATAAAGCATTACCAGGTGATGAGGAGTTCCTTAGGAGACAGCTGTGGTAACCTGAGATTGTTCAGCAGAGGTGTTGTGATGTTACAATTGAAGTATCATCAAACTCCTAAATCAGTTCCAGTAGCGTAAAGCTGGAATTACACTGTTTTGACTGACGTAATAAGTTAAGTGGACGTGCAGTGAGAGTGCAAGTACAGGCCTCAGTTGCTTCAGTGCTTTCACTGAAGTACTGCCTCTGAAATATAGTTCTGAAGTCTTGCTTCCACTATTACAGGCAGTCACATCAGATCATGCTACTTATGAACTGATCAAAACCCATGTAGAGCTTTGCTCTGAGTGGCACCCTGCACGTTAAGCTGTAGTTCTGCTGACCAGCTGTAGTTAGCTTCTTCACTTTTTCCTTGGGTCAAGTCCAAGAGATGGTATTTTATTCAAGGTTGCTGAAAGGAGACCATCCAAATGAAGTTTCAGGAAATGCAGGATAAAACCTTGTTTCTCTGCAGAGTGATCTTTAGATTTATATATACTGACACCAAATTGTGCTCCCATGCAATGACTTTCCAGCATGGATGCTAAATACTGGCTTTAGGTGCCCAGTATGCAATTTTCTCAGAGCTATTTTAATTTTTAAGTCCCTACAAAACTATTAACAAGATTTCAATAATTACTGAGGAATTGTAAAAGTACCAATTAAAATGTCAGATGTTTGCTGTATCAAATGTCAAGTTTCATACTTTCATTTAATGAAATCAGTTTCCAGTAGAGTTCATAACATCATCATTGACCTAAATAGTCCACCTGACAGCTTGCCTGCCATCTTGAGCTGTAAATCTGCGTAACTAATGGTATATCGAAGGAGAAAAGGTCAATAAATGCAGAAATGTGTGGAGAATCTAATATTTCCCTGGCACTTGTTATTGCTCTTTTTTTTTTTTTTTCACTCTTCTTTTCTTTTATAACCTGTCACATTAAACTAGTCTCGCTTGGCAAGACCCTGGACAGGACAGGTTGCCAATAAAGCTGCAGCCATTCTCATCACACAGCATCAGATGAACAAAGGCAGTGACTGCAGATCTGGGAATAGACAAGGGGGAACATCTGTTCTGGAAATGCAATTTAGGAAAGAGACATAAATATATGTAAATATGTTAAAATGAAGAAATGCTAGAGACTACACAAGTCAATCATCTCTTCACTCACAGTTGAAAAGGTTTTTGATGAATTTGGTTTTGTTTTGAACAGAACTGCTACTGCTGAGAATGAAAATGCATTGGGATTCTGAGCAGTAGACCTGGTAGCCTTCCCATCTGCCAGTACATATTTTCCCTGTAGTGTTCTTAACACTTTGCCGAGTCCAGAAAGAAATGACTCAGTCAAAAGGGCTTCCTCCATCTCCCTTGGGTCATTATTCCACAGCCTATTAGGTCCCCCCATTAAGAAATGTTTCCAACATTGTTTTCCCCGTGCTATACTTTGGAAGTATCATTTCACAAGTATTATTCTCTAAACAATACTCTCCCATCATTAGTGTTTCCATTTCTTCTGGGCTTGTCTGTAGTTATCGTGTACCCTCCAGCATTTCTCTCTGTTGAGCTTCAAATGTTTAATGCGTTTAACCTTTCCTCGTGTGCCAAGCATAGGACTGGCACCAGGATATTTGTAAACCATTAAAAAGGGTAGTGCCTGTTAAATGTAATTACTTTCTTCTGATGCTTTCGTGGTAAAGGTTGTGCTAGAGAACAAGGGCAGCTTCTATTCTGAACTATGTGGAAAAGATGCAACTGCTAAACAAGAATGACTAATAAATAGACTATATATAGCAATATATTAGTTTAGTATCCACCCTTGATTTAAGTCCACAAGGGAAGCAGTTAAATTTAATAGACATTAGCCTCTCAAACAAAGACGTAGCATATATATGCACACACAAGAAATTCCAACCCAACTGATGAATATTATCAGGTTTATTAGTATTCTGTATTTTAACTGCAAATAATATTTCTAAAACCACTAGAGTCTTTTAGACTGTGGGAAACATTGCAAATGTTACCACACTATGTCTGGATGCATAATATATATGTGTTTTTGTATCTCAGCATATTTGGGTTTTTTGAACTTTAAGATTAACTGTGAATTTCTTGAGTGTACGAAGATCACTTCAGGGATAATTATATTGTCACTGCATTGCACATTACCCTATATTGCTGGTGTGTACCAAGTATATTTTTTGAATTAAAGGTAAGGATTGATAGATACCTCTTCTATTGAAGTTGAAAGCATTTAACATTTACCTTTAAGGTGGTTGGTCATAAATGTACTAAGTTTAAAGGCAGAAATTTTCTGTGGCATATTTTCCATGTGTCAGACACAATATGGTAAGTGTAAATGTTACCATCATTTCAGTTAATATGTTTAAGCCATTTCTGAAAACAAGGAAACAAAAAAATGTAATATAAAAATGCAAGAGCAGTCATACCAGGTCAGACTAGCTGTCTGCCTAGCTCGGGATAGTCATTTTGACAGTGGCCAGTATGCAAGCATTTTTGACACTTCCTTCATATATTCTCACAGCCTCCAACAGTTTGTGGCTGAGAGATTTTAGAACCAGACACAATATTTTGTACTTAATAGTCTTTGAGGGATTTTCCTTTGGTGACTTTGTTTTTGAATCTGTGTAAGCTTTTGGCATCCAGAGCATGGTGAGGAGTTCCACTGTTTAAATACACAGTGGTTGAAGAGAGCTCCTTTCTGTTTTTCGAGCCTATTTCCTGTCATTTTCAATTGAAGGTCCTGAGCTGTTACATTGGAAGCAATCATTTAGAAGATGAGTGTCTGCCAAACCCCATCTCAGCCCTCATTTCAGAGTTGTAACAGTCAGCTCAGAACCCTTTACCATGTAGACGAACAGAAATATTTAAAATTGCTTGTTTCTTCATGAATTACTTCACTTATGTTTAATGTCATCTGCCAGACACTCCATTGTATCATCTTCATCCTAAATTTGTTATAACCATCACTAAACACCTGGAATGCATGTTATCAGTGGCAAACTGTCTTCTCACTATTGTCTTTGTCTAGATCATTGCATAACGCATATTTTTCTCGAGTTAGGAATTTTGAGTTTCCTTTGAGCAGTTCTAACATGTTCACGTGCTAGAAAAGAGACTTCAAACGGGAGACAGAGCTGTCACAAACATGCATATTGCTACCCCTGTGAGCATCTCAAGGTGCCATGGGACATTTTAAAGGGAATGAAGTATTACTGAAAAAACTATGACTGTTCAGCTTCACTGAAATATTACTCCATTTTATTGAGGATTTTTTATGTATGAGGATCCATTTAAAAGACTGATTTAGATACCAAGATCAGCAGATTTTGGCTAAAGAATGGCATAGCAGACAGTGACTGGAACTGAGAGTGAGACTTGCTTAGAAATCAGTAGACTGTTGTGTAAGTTGTAAAAATAATGTTCCTGGATTAAGAATGAATGAGAACCAGTCTAGGAAATAAACTTAGTGAATGGATATCTGTGCATGACTGAGTGGGGATACACGTGCTGAAATTGAAAACCGTATTTAAATGCTTTGCTGAACCTTAGCAAATGGCATAGTTTTCTGTAAACTTTATTAAAAATGTATATGAATTGTTTGCAGTGTATGGCCAGGGGTAGTTTGAAAATAACCTATCAATCATTGTGCTTCTGACTATCGACATTGACAGATCATCAGCTGTTTTCTTCTTTTTCATCCATTTCTCCTAGAATCTCAACCTGCAGACTCTGTGGGTCTGTTTTGGTGCCTGCTGAACCTTATCAAGAAAATGTCAACAGGATTTCTAGCACATCCCCCCCCCCCCCCCCCCCCCAAATGAAGTTTCTTAATCTTCTCTTTTCTTTTCTTTCTTTTCCTCCTTCCTCTCCAAGAGGTCTGTTCCATGTGGCCTGTGGAATTCTGGCTTCTTTTTCATATCTGGAAGGAAAACGAATTTCAAAATATTGGAATTTCTCAGAGATCAGAAATTCCTTTTTCCAGATAGTTCTATGTGAAAGGCTGCCAGTGGTTTCTGTGGCACTTGGATTGCCTGTATAAGATTGTCAGGCATATAAAACAGCACCTGTATGGAGGAGGGTGCAATTGCACAGCATCAAATCCACCACCTTGCCACCAGGTAAGGTACCCCTCTGCTCAGAAATGGTAGCTGGGGTTTCTCGTTCCTCCTCTTTGTTCCTTTGTTAAATCTGTTCCACAATAATAGCTCCTTTGCTGACTCAATTTAACATTTCCATCTGTAAAGGTAGTGGATATCTTCACTAGAAATGGGATTCTCAGAAGTTCCTAAGAGAGTCAGCTGTCAGCTCCCAGTAAATTTCACTGGGACATTTTGACTCAAGCCTGCTGGTAAAAGGGAATTTTGAGTTGTGCCAGATGCCATTGATGCCATTGTTCCTTTAGACGGTACTTTTTTCCCAGCATGAAAGGAGAAAAAACAATGGAAGCAGGGAAGAGTCCAGTAGGAAAGGAATGAAAATAGTCCCAATATCTCCCTTTACCCATTCTCTGAAGCTAGTGTTTCCACTATCACTGTCATTTTTGCACTGTGAAACTGTCCACTCTCCAGACTCTTTCTGTTACAGTTCCTGAGAGAGCAGAAGAAAACAAATTTCACTGATTTGCAGTAGGATCAGGGGTAAGTGGGGACAGAAAGTTGAGTTTAGATGGGATAAATAAGAGTCCCTATGACAAAGTCAGTCATAAAATATTCTTACAGAAGTTGAGTAGACAGGAAGGAATGATAAAATGCTGAGCAATGGACAAAAAGCAAAAATCAGATTAGTTTCAATATGTCCTAAGGGACAACAGTAGGTACTGCAAGTTTCAGTATTAAAATTTAAACTAATAACTTGAAAAACTGGAAAAATAGGAAGCTTTGAAGGTGTGACTTTATTTTATTAGGGTTATTCATGACTGGGGAAAACTGAATAATCTCAGAGGGAACCAAGCCAATGGGGTCTCATTTCAGGGACAAGGTTCTGGAGTAACAAAGTGATGCAGTGAATAGGTAGTAGAAATAACTGGGGAAGATTCAGTTACAAGAAAAGAAGAAATTCCTCATGTTTGTGTGGGTGGTTCCTAACGATGTACCAATGCGCACAGGATCTTTGTTGGGCAGTGTGGGTCTAATATCTGTTCTCTTTAAGTTGCTTAATAGTAAGTCTCAGAAGGCCATTGGGATATTTTGCTTTTTTGTCTTGCCTCAGTGTGTGTGACTCCAGCTTGTAGACTCCAGGGCCTGGCGATATATTTTCATTACACCTGGCTTCTTAGTCCCCCACCCAAAGGTGCTAATCCAGGTGCTGTTCTCCTTTCTGTTCAGCATCGTTGGCCCTTTTGGGCATTAAATAAGTGCAGGCAGCAGCACTGTGATAACTCCCAAGCCAAAGATGTGAAGAAAACCGTTCCTTAGGGAAACTAAAGGAATATAAACATTCTGACCTTCATAAGGGGTTAAAGACCTCTGTTAAACTTTGCAGCAGTGGATGAAGGATCTTTCCAGTAGGAAAAGGAAATCAGTCTCGCACAACAGAAATTTCCATGAGCATCAACTTAACAGGAAAGAGAAAAGGCAAAAAAAAAACCGAAAAAACCCCAAGAAAATGAGCCAGATTCTTGGAGAGAGGCGCTGATGGGGGGTGGAATGTAGGTATGTGCCTTTCAGAGCCTCAAAGTAGGGAACAGAAGAGATGATTCAGGAAGACCTTTCTGATCACTACCTGGCAGGATAGACTGTGTTCATGACTCTCACCAAGCTGGCTGTGTGCTTGGAATAGGTTTACATCGAAGCTGTCTCTGAGTACTCAATGTTTTAAGGCAGAGGAAGGAGCTTTCACAGATAGAAACCCACCTGGCTGTTTCTTTCTAGCCCTCCTCTGTCCTAGTGTACATTAGCAGTGGAAAATACCACTAGCGTAAGACAAGCAGCTATATGGCTGAATTCAGACTTCAGTCTGCTTTTAACCAGGACTAGCTCCCTGGGTTTCAGTGATTTTTTTTTCCTCTCTTCTAATTGACACTTATACTAGTGTCAATTATATAAAGAGGAGAACATATATATAAAGAGAACAATATATAAAGAGGAGAATATCAAGCGATAAAAATCTCTTCCAGTAAGTAGTCCTGGATCTGTCTTTGCCATTAAAGTCTCTCTTCACAGCAGGGTCTTAAGAAAGTTCAAGGAATGCACGTCTAGATTCAGAAACAGGCACAACAAGTCTAAGTGCCTTCCTGAAGCAGTGCCTTAAAATAACTCCACCAATGGCCATTTGTGCAGTGACATTTTGGAAATGTGCACCACCTTATTAGAAAACTTGACTGTGAATACCAGGCAATCTACTGCAGTTCCTGGGATGTCAGCCCAGAATCCCAGCAGTCTTCCCATCCCAGCGTAACTCAGAAAGGCAGTTTTTAAATTAAAATCTTCATGTAAAATAATAGATGCTGCAAGATGGGAAGCCTCATAAATTGAAAAATGTCAGTTGGTTTTGCAGAGGCAAATGAGAGGTTGTTTATTTATTTTCACCTCATTAACATTTCAGAAGGGATTCTAGCACTTTGTTAAACTGCTGCAATATTGGGATCTTCCAAGTTTATTTATACATACCTAGTAAGCTCCCAGAAGTAGCTGGAGTGCTTGATTTCAGCAGCCCCATGAGTGGTGACTGCGTGCTTTTGTTGTTGTTGCACTAGATTAGCATTCTGATAGACAAACCTGGGTAGAGTGAGCACATAAAGTGCAGACATTTGTTTGCTGAGGAAATGTGAAAGTCCACCAGCTAAACTCTCTGGTCTAGGCTCACTCATCTGAAGCAGACAGGTAGTTAAATGACCCTGTGAGTCCTTCCTTTTGCAACTGCAGCTCTGTTTTCTGTTTGGAGATACTGACTTGAATTCAGCCCCTGTCCTACCAGCAGCTCAGCTGCCACACACGGTGCAGCCAGGTCTTGCACCAGGTTTGGAATTTGCAGAGGACTCACTATAAGGCAGGATCCTACCCTGACAAGTGGTTCAGATCCAGTCCAGGTTATTGGCCAAATGCTCAGCTGCTGGAAAACTGAGTTGATTCAAAGTCATTGCAAAAATCTGCACAGCTCTGTGCAGTGATTTATTTCCATTTGATTTCAGGATATTTGTGCTCACTTGCCCCCTCTGGAAACTTGCTTAAGCTAATGGAGTAGAGATGTTTCCTTTGATCTCAGCTGGTCTGAGAGTGCTCCAATTCTCCTGGACCACAATTTCATTTAGGTTACACCAAGCTAAATGCTACTGAAGACAGAGAAGCTGTAACACCACTATAACACTGTGAGACAAAACAAACTAATTACTTATTTTTCTACTTTATCCATCCCCCTGTGCTTATGTTTTCTTGTTTTATCCTGCCTAAGCACAGCAGGTCCGGCTAATATTTCCAGACCCACATCCTCCTCCGAAGTCAGTCTGGCTGCCAGTGGGGCACGCTCTGGAGCTTGCTGGCAGTGGTGCCCAGGGTACCCCTGCTGATCATCCCCCCAGTTGTATTTTTGAGGTAGTATCAGTGGTTAAGCTTTCATCTAGTGAAAGTCAGCATGAGCCAACAAAGTCAGCAGTTCTGGGCCAGTGACAGGGAGATAAGTGTCATGGGCTAAAGCCACAGTGCAAAAGGTTTTTGCCTGGGTGTTAAGGGATGTGTTCTTGACAGACACCAGGCGAGGTTAACCATCTGGACAACATCTCCTGTATCTGTGGGTGTTTTCTGTTCCAGTATTCTTGTTGAGCCATATACCTCCTTCATCTGGAATATCTCCTTTGATTTTAGTGAGTTTATCTGGATTTTCCTCAGCATTAAAGAGCATTTAGTTTGTTGTTCGCAATGCTGGTGCTGCCTCATCCCTGCAAGGACTGTGGCAAATGGACCAAATGCAAAGTGGAGGTAGACAGGAATATCCTCCGTTGGTAATTTTGGGGACAGATTTTGAAGTCCTGATTATTTTCTGTGCAAATAAAACCTAATCAGAACGTAAGCTGTCCAGGAAATGTGTCATAAAGTGGGTGTGCAAAATGTATATGAATTCAGTTTCACTGAGGCTGAGGGGAGGTATGGCATGGCAAGAATAAAGAAGGATATTGCAGTGGGGTGCAGAAGGATAAAGTGTGGGTGTAAGGATATAGCTGTGTGGAAAAAAAGGAAAAGAGCACAACCTGCAGAGATTTATGTTATCTGTGGATCTAGCTAGCAGTGTTCTGGTGAATCAGTTGATGTTACTGCAGTCATCTGTAGCATGCAAAAGGGATGAATCACAGCTCGTGGGTTCTGAAAAAGCAGTTAGGACAATTCCCTTCATTCCCAGCTCTTTGGAGGTCAGTACCTAAAGCAGTGCTTGTCATTCACTGTGAGAAGGGAAGAAGCCAGTGACCTGCACCTTGTCCCCTGGGAAGTCCCATGGGCAGGATGCGTTTTGTGTGCTCCAGAAAGCTGCTGTGACCACCTGGGTGCCAGCACTCAGTAAGTTACTGTGGCTTTTCCCAGGAACATGCTTCTATCTTGCCAGTACTGTAACCCATGTCAGCCACTCAGAGAGTTACTGTCCATCCTTCTGCTGTGCTGAGGCTGTACATTGCTGAGCAGTGTTCCTTCTGCCCTTGCCCTGGAAGGTGTGTGCTCTTCTACCAGTGTGGGAGGGGAAGGGAATGTGTTAGTGGCCTGTATGTAGAAGGGTGATTTTTCCTGGCAGCACTTTTAGCTTTGCTCCCAGAATGTGTACAGTTATCATTTATGCTCCTTTAAATTCTTTCCTTTTCTCAGAAGAGGTTGGTGCATAGAAAGAGAATTTGGATTATCTGGCTGCTGGCACTAGACTGCATTTTCCATTGTATGTGCTTGGAATACAGTTTGGTATTGTGCCTCTCTTGATTTGTTTACCTTTTCCCTTCCCCTCTTCCTGTTGCCCACAGTAAGTTGTTGGATTCCTCTTTTAATGATAAATTATGGCCTTTTAAGATGTTAAAATTAAACAAGCCATTAAGTCATTTTTACAATTTCTTTGAAAACATTAGAATTGCACATTTGATCTCCTGACATGAGAAGAACCCAAGGAAATGACCCAGAGCAAGACACATCTCAGATCCCCAGGGTGCTCAGATGACACCAGATCTGGGTCCTTACTACTGGAAGAGAGGATTTGAAAATGTTAGGTCTGATCCTTCTTGATCCAGGAGCAAAGGGGCCATGACACTGATAGAGGGGACTGTCTTTTCTGTTCAGGTTTTCTGTACTCTTGTAAATGGACTGGGGCTCAAACAGAAGAAGAGAGATGTCTGGATTAACGTGGATTGTAGAGCTTTACATGAGGATGCTCTTCAACCTCTCTGAGCTCAGACATCTGTGGTTTTGAATATCAGTGCTCCTGGTTTACATGTGTGAGTCAAGTATAATAATTTGAAGTCCTGCAGTGTGGATTCAAATCTAGCCCCAAACTGCAGGGAACAGCAGTTATCACTGGTTCATAGTCCACTGATGGGTTCCTGGGAGATGAGAAATCCTTGCCTTACCTTGTTATAAACCAGTGTCAGAGTAGTGAAAAAGGCCACGTTAGTTTCTGGGAGATTGGCCTGGTCTGTCCACACAAGGCTATCTGACATGAAGCGTAATGTATTGCTGCCAGCAGCTGCTAGCGGAGTGGGGAAAAGGGGCTGTTCCCTGCAGCCCCACACTGAGCCCAGGGTTGAGACTGGGGAGGCAGAGGGTAAACTTTCATATGCCACGACCACAGATGCCTGTGGTAGGATGATATACAGTTTTGATTCCTATCCTTTTTCAGAACAAGCAGTGCAGATAATGCTGCTGATAATGCTGTTTGGCTCTAGAAGAAATATTAATGTAAACTAGAGTAATTTAGAATTGACTATCCTTCCTTTGCTAGCTGTCATGGCAGTGAGAGCCCCATAGCAGATCTAGTCCCTGAGCCAAGGATATTTACCAAACACTTCTAATTTGTGGAAACCAGTTTGCATATATTTGGATGACTGGGGTGTAAGAAAAGTCACTTTACAAATCACTGTCTGCTATAGGAATGGGAATTGTCATGGACTCAGAATCTAAAAGCACTATATAGCTTTTTTTTTTCAGTGTATCAAGTCACGTGACAAATCAGAGGGATACCAAATTGCATAATTTCAACACAGTCAAACAGTTTATGCTCTGCTTGCATGGTGATTATCCTCTCAGTTTACACAGATCTTTGCACTCCTGTGGTGCTTTAATAACATCACTTTAAAACCCTGACATTTTGGTAACATGAGGAGCGGTGAACACTCACCGCACCTCCACTCATCAGTCACTGTCAGCTCCAGGCTGAGGTTTCTCTGCTTTCTAACTGTGTATGCTTAGCCTGAACTCCTTTTCTGGCACTGAGGATTTGACAGAGCCCCCCAAAACAACCCAGGGAGTATTTGTTTGGTGTGCCCAGCTGCCTGAAGCCCCAGAGCCTGTGCAAATAGCATGCTGTTCATTAACCCTGGCTGTACCCCAGGGTAATACAGGTCACACTGTATTATTTGCATAGCAGTAGAACTAGAGACCTACTGGAGATGGAGGGGACAAGAAATAATACAACAGCCATTAGCCTGGGGAACTTACGGCATCAGGTAGAAAGAAGGATGAAAGAAGGGCAGGGATAAAATACTTCACTTAGTGGTTTTGTGTGATAAATGCCTCAGGAGGGTCTGATTTTTCACTCCATTCACTCAAGGAAGACAGGCTTTGATTTTGGTCTACTTGTGAACACAAATAGCTCCACTGACTGCAGCACAGTGCCAGCACTCTGTTATCAGGGCTTTTGACTCCAGAGCAGTTACTCTGCTTGTAATCTGACTGCATAAAAACTAGTCCTGTGTATGGGATGAGAAGACAGGGGCTGGCTGGCAGCTGGCTGTATTTTCCACTTACTGACGCTCTGCTTGATCCACTGACAACCAAATTTATCTCTCACTGATGTGGTCACTCCCTGCTCCTGACAGCACTGGGCATCTCTGAGCATTTTGGAGGAGCAGGGCTTACATCAGTGGCATCCTGATGCATTCAGCAATATCTGTGTGCAACCAGTGCCATACAGCTCAGCAGTCAGGCATTCCCATGGAGCCATGGCATCACACCACCAAAGGCATGGATTTTTCCCTGTTGGATGAGTAGAGCTGAGAGTGTGCAGTCAGTTCCTTTTCAGTGACAACCTCTAGCAGCCTCCTCTTCTTTGTGTTCAGAATTCTCCTTTTGTTATTTATGGTATGCAAGGCACTGAAAACCTCACAGTATCTTTTTTTTTTTCCCCATACCAGCTGGGCTTTGCTGTGGCAAGGCTGTGCCACGGGCAGTATGGATGCTTCAAGCCCATGAAGGATCTGCTTGTGACTCAGCACCCGAATTATTTTGACAATGAGGCACGTGATGTGAGGCGGTCAGTAGAATCTAGACACTGGAGTTTTGAGCTTGGTGGCAGCATACTTGATTTGGGACTGCAAGATAGGGCTCGGAGTGCTTAGTCAGTATTATCTGCTCTGCTCCATTCCACTGGTTGGTTGGTTTAAAATATATTTTGGATGCCTAATAATTCCAATAAGAAATTTCTAAAAGAACATCAGCAAAGCCATCCACAGTATTTAAATCACTATGTTAATGCGACTGAGCTCATGCGGCTAAGAGATTGCAAATCATTTTCAGATGCCGTCAGCGGCTTTTTCTGTGCCTGTCTATGTCCTCCCGTGACCATTGCTTGGAGAGCCATGTACACACTCGAAGGATTTGCTTTGAGCGGAGGGCTCAAATATCAAAGTGGAAAAGAAGCATTCAAACCTAAAAGCTGACCATAAAGCCCAGCACATCATTTTCAGAAGCAGAACATTACTGTTACTCTGCTGACAAACTTCTTTTGAGGGCAGCAGCACGGTCCAGCACCATTTGAGATTTGTCTTGAAGCCGCACGTAACCAAAATAAATATATGGTTACATAAGAAACTATATTACGTTCTTGCTCCTGAGTTCCAAGTCTAATTGTAAAGTAAGCACAACTTCAATGTGCTTGCACTTACAGAGGTAGAGGGCCAATCCCCTCCCACATGCAAGCCAGTCGATTCACACCTGGAATGGAGTGACTGGCCAAGTGGCAGGGAGGTGGTTTTGTCCCTTCTGCTGAGGACTGCGTGTGAGAGGTGGAGGGTCTCTGAGAGGGTGGACATGAGGAGGACAGGTAGAGAGAGGCACTGAGCTCAGTGCTTTGGGGAACTGCTGCTTTTCAAAGAGAGCAGTGTGTGGTTTTTGGGCATAGACCAGCTTGGTGTGAGTAACTGAAGTGCAAAGGATTACATTGCTCATGCAAATCAATAATAATTTATATAGCTTCATTAGTATGCCAGCAGCAATACCTATAGTAATAGTGGCTTAATGCTGTGCGGGATACAAGCCTGCTTTCAGCTGTGTGTGCCTAGGGGAAGAATTATGTTGAGAAGCTGTGACAAACCTGTGCTTTTAGAGCTAGGCTTTGAAATTTGGCAGGGGATAATTGTACTTTTTTGCCCCTGAAGGTGTTGTGAAAATATATGAATCATTGTTTATTTCCAACGCACTTGGACACCAGAACTTTACATGGGAGAGGAAAACCTATGAGATACTCATGTTTCTCCTTGAAACTCAGCAAATGTATAAAACCTTGCTGCTTTTGTGAAGTCAGTTCAGTTGTGCCACTGGTTTAGTTTACACACATTGCTTGAGAAAAATAAGCTGTAATGAGAGAGTTTGGTCTGGGATTTATTTTCACTGCTTTTTATGATATCTATGGCATATAGCTGTCTATGTGTTTCACTGCTACGCACAGAGCCATGACTACAAAATATATGAATGCAATATACTGCATGTTGGATGACCTCCCAGGCGAGAGAGGGCAGGAATAACCGAGGAGCTGATGATCAGCACTCAGAAATTTGTTTCTGTAATGGTATGCGGATCCACCCTAATCAGCAAGTACCTTCCTCCATACATAAGTGCCTGGTCCATCCCAGCAAACCCAAATAGCGGCTAGCAGAGCTGTAGCTACCTCTAGAGGGCGATGATTGACTGATTAATGTTTGTTCTGTAATTGAAAATGATTACTGCAGTGCTGCAGCCATTTAGCAAATTACAGCTTCTCCGCAGAAAACTGTAGTGAGTTTAACAAAAAAAATGGCTTTGTCCAGTTGAAATGATAGAGGAAGTGTGGCCAAGAAGTATAGCAGAGTTTGGCCAGAACATTAGGATGGATTTACAAACTGTTGTGAGATCTTTAATTATCAGTAATACCAGAGGCTTTCATTTCTAGAACAGCATTTGTTCATGAGGTCCCTTGCAGGAACTAAACCGTAAGGACATTTAAAACTGAGTAAAACAGGGAAGGAAATCAAATCAGTCCTCAATTGTTCTGAACTCCTAGGATCACATTAATAACTTGTTCTGGTTGGCCTCCAGCACAGAACAGTCCCACTGTGCAAGACGTACCAGCAATGAGAGCACAGTACGTCATTAACATCATTTGGTGCTGGTTGCTTCTAGGGAGAAGCAGGTGCTCAGCCCCACATTCATCATGGATGCATCTTCTACCTGCATGCCAGGTAAGAAATGTCCATTTACATTTCCTGCAACAAAGCAGTCCACATGTGGCCTTGCCCAGCTTCCAAACCACTCTTTATGTTTGAAGAACATCACTCACCTTCATCTTTTCTCCTAGGACCATTGTCATTTTGCTACAAACTGCTTTAATTCTTCTGTATCCTTTCTCCTCCATCTTATTTCTCAGCTCTGGACGAAAATTGTTAACAGTCGTGTAAAAAAAAGTGTGAAGTCAGAGTGGAATTTCAAGACGTATTTTTTCTTCTTGTGAGCAGGTCTTTGAATTTAACCAGCGTTACCAGTTTAGTAATTAGTTCTGAGCTGAAGTATGTGTTCTAGAGGCAGGATGCACACTTCCAGTGCATCATGCCACAGGGGTTCATGGGCCGAAGGGTTTATTTCAGTGACAGGTGACATCAGCATGCGTATCATCAAGTCACTCCCTTTCCCTCTTCCTTAGTATAGAAAGATGGGTTGCTCTCTGTGTTTCGTCTTTATATTTAGCATTGACTCCATGCAGCATGACTACGGGGGGGTGGAAACTCAATCTACTGACTTTCATATCTATCTTGCCAGTTTGAATTAGTGCCAGGCTGGTGATGGCTCAGAAAGATTATCATTTATGTAGCAGTTTGAGGCCTCTTTGTTGCCCTGTGGACAACTTTGTCCATTGCACAAAAGTCTCCGTCACTCTTCCTAACCATCTTGGGCCATGAGCCAGTAGCATGTGCACGAAAGATAAAATGTATTTTTCATTTCCAAACACATCCTTCTGCGTCATTGCATGACTGTTACAAAAAGAAGCATGCATTTCAATTAACTGTCCTTGTTTGGGATTTTTGCTTTGTTTTGCCAGTACTTTTTATGGCTCCTTAGTTGTTATGACCCAGAGCCTATCACAAGCACTTAATTCTAGCACAAACTACCTCTTAAAAGTATGTATAGAGAGACTGCTTGTAGGAAGTCTAGCATTCCTGAAAATGTGACTGGCTTCATTTTTGTATGCTACCTTCACTTTGTGGGTTTTACTTCTCAAAATCCATTAGCTGCAAGGATTCATCTTAAAAGGAAGTGACACAACAAAAGCTACTTGGGTAGCTTACAGATTTCAGAATAGCTGTTTTAAGATAGTTTTTCCTTCCAAAGTAAAACATACCTTTAATTGGAAAGCATGCATGTACATTGTTAATGTAGAGTCTCCCATAGTTCTATCTTGCCATGAATTGTTTGCTCTCTGGCTCTGTACATCTACATGAAAGTAGATAGGAAACATCTTGCTTTTTGAAAATACCTCTTATGTATTAACTGAGAATCCATCATAGTTATTTTAAATTGTTTCCCCTTCTCTCATCAAGCTATGAACAACAAAAGCAATATTGGATATTCTCCCAGACCAGAAATGCTGGGTGTTTGGTTAATCCCATAGAATGTTATTCCACTTTAAGGCTGGTCAGAATTCAGCCAATTTTATCAGAGCAGTTGATTGTTTCAAGAAATAAATATAGACTGAAGACATCAAAAATAGGAACATCTCAGTTGTTTAAATGAAGCCATGTGAATCAGTACCAGCTGAGCATCTACCTTGTAGAGATCAGTTCTAAGGAAAAACACTAGTAGTTTCCATTTAAAAAGAAAAGGAATTCTATTATTCATTTTCTACTATTCACATTCTACTATTTCTACATTCTACTATTCAATTATTTCTTAGGCTTTTGGGGCAAACTGGTCAAAACTGGATAAAAAAAATCTATTTTTCTAACTTCAGTGTTATTTCCATGTCTAAAACCAGAATTATGTTTCTAATTCAAGACTGTACTTCTAATAACAAATCCATCATTCCCTGAAATAGTCTTGACAATCCCTGTAGCGAGTCCCATGCTTTAGTTTCATGGAAATTCAATTAAAAATTTGTGAGGACAAATCTGTTGCTTTGGTCATAACACCTTCTGGATCCAGCACTATTTGTGTTGTTCTATAAATGACAGATATGTGGCATTACGTGAGTAATCTGTGACCACTGAAAGGATGACATGACTTGAAGAGGGTAGAGTGTCCATGAGACAATGAAAGAACTTCTGTGACTTAGACCATCATGATCTAACATTACTGGTACATGTTTTAGTGGGAGAAGGAAAAGTTTGAAGGTGTGATATGGCAAAACCAGCAAGCATGTGTCACCATATTTGCATATCACTCCTAACGCTTCAAAGACAAGGACTGACAAACCCAAATTTAGTTTCCATTGGCAAGACTGATGAAAGCAAGGGCAAGATTGTACAACACTTATATAAGTGAACCCTTACTAACACCAGTTACTGAGTTGAGTAAGAGCTTGCCTACTGAAGAAATTAAGGAAATTTTTGAGCCTATTCAGTTGATTTGCCTCCCCCCCTCAAATTCACTTTTTATTCTTCTTCACAGAGAAAATCCGCTTTTGTTTATTCACTTGAATTTAAGACCATAACATTCCTACCAAACTCCTGGTTGCCCTAACTTATCTAAGTGTGTTGGAAGTATAATTAAACCTCAGCTGAGATGAGGATGTCTGTTCCTTGGGCACTCAACCAGCTAAGTAACTGCCATACACATTTTTCGTTATCTGGAAGCTTCTTTATCAACCTTCTCCAGAAGGTGTCAAAAAGATATCTGTAAGTTGTTGCTAAATCTAAGTCACTTGTGACTTGATGACTGTTAGCACTCTATACTCTTTTTTTCCCCTAGGAAAAAAAAAAATGTGTGTACTGGTAACGTGTCCTGTTCTGAGGTCATCAGCAGCCCATGAAGATGGCTGATAACTCACATCTGAGTCTCTTTCAGCTCCTAGTCAGACTTGATGATAATTATGAGTATCAACATTCATTTCAGAAATCTTTTAGGCTCTGTGCTTTTATAGGAAGAGGACAGTGATAAACTCGAGTTGAATTAGAGAAAGTGTATATCGCTTATCTAAAGGAAGAGCCACAACCTTATGGTAGTTCCAAGTGGTAGAAAAGTAATTGGAGCTTTGTTACAAGATCATCAATCAGCAGAAAGCCTGAAAGAAAATCTTAATACCTGGTCTTGGACATCCCCTTGGAGTCAAAGCAACTGGTAGCATGGCTGCATTTCTCCTCCTGCTTTTTCCTGAGCCCAGCATCCTCCTGTCTTGTGAGGCGCTGAGCCTCAGCCATCCTCCAGGCTTCCCCTGGGCAACCTGGTCTAGAACCAGATCTGGAGGTTGATGGTCCTGCCTGTGGCAGGGGGATTGGAACTTGATCTTTGGGGTACCTTCCAACCCAGATCATTCTATGATTCAGTGATTTGTTGTGAAATACTGAAATGCCTAAGTTGCAGGCATTCAGTTGTCTGTTCTCAGCTTATTCACACTGGCACAGCCTGTGTCTCTTATCAGCCCTACCCATGTTGAAGGATGGAGCCCTGCAGAGACTTATAATGCTTGAGATGGAACCTGTAAAAACTCCCCTAAGAATAAATGTTGGTAAGTGCTGCCTTGTGTCTGTCCAATATGTGAAAGAGAAAAAAGAAACTGAGTGGATAGGGCTGCAGTTGCTGCTCGGCAAAACCTCAAAGTCCTTAGTAGCAAAATTATACCATAAATCTAATAATAACTTGTGGTTACACCTTGGTTATCTTTTTCCTGAGATCCTGCTCATGTGTTTTGTAGAGATCAATCAAGTATTGCTGTGTTCTTAGGCTTCAAGCATCTCAATTCAGGTTGATGTATAAAATTGAGACAGGTTCAGTTCTTTCCCAGTTGCAGCATTTTGGGCTGTTTCATCAGTTTGGTGTTCAGCTTGGTGCTTATGATTCTGCTGCAGATCTAATAACCACAGGGCCTATTTAGATGTTGTGGTGGCTGTTATTGTCTACTATACCCCACAATGGAAAACAGTCCCAAGCTACATGCTCCAGCACTGTGTGGATGCTCCTATGGCTATGCATATTTTTGCAGCACTTGACTAGCCCCTACTCAAAGATCTGCCTGTTCTGGGAAATGCTGTAAAAATAATTCCTTTGCATCTCCTTGTCTTCTGGGGCTGTAATTTGTATTGTCTTCACGATTAAAACTAGACTCTTTCTGTGTTCCCTTTTTTTATTCTTTTCCTAATGCCTCAATTAGAGTGTGGTGGAAACATTGTCTGCAGTGAACAATCCTGATTTGGCACTTTATATCAGCTCTGCAAACTTCTGCTGCCATCGTTGTCTGGAAAAATGAGCTGTGTTAAAAAAATATGATTAACTTTTTATCTTATTCTAATCACTCCAATCAAGACAGATGATGAAATCAAAGGTGTAGCTCCCTGGCAGGTATTTTTTCCCACGTAATGCAAAGATACATTTGAAATTTCCTTTTATTCTCTGTTGGCTGTAGCAAGTGCCTTTGAAAAGTCAGAGTCAAAGCTATTTTTAAACTACTGTGCCTACCTGTCGAGTCATTATGATCAAACTGCTGAGGAGTCTGCGCAGGGTGGTATTGTAGTCCCCCAAATTAGTCCATAATTTCTATGTACATTACTTAAGAAATGATATAGATTCATTCCTAGTGTTCGGGCAAAGGAAGAAATAAAAGGTCCTCTGCTACTGCCTGGGGAAGATACTTCCATAGCTCACACAACAGTGGTTTGAATAACTGAAATAAGGTGTCTGAAAGACTTGTGCCTGAAAGTTCTTGCGAGCTGCTTTACACAAGCACACTTCTTTTCTACTGCTTATCTCATTGCTCTGGTAAACACACGAATTAATTTCTTCCGAAAGTAAATACTGTCCTTCTGAAGTTATTTCTGTTGCACCCAGGAAGTACAGTTAAACATACATATATTTAAAGTCATTAGGTTTCTCTGCTGCAGTTTGCAGAAAGGAGGGGTTACAGGAATGGTGATGCTGTGGAAAATATTCCCACTTCCATGGCTGTCGCATTCTCTCAAAGAAGGAAAAAAAAGCAACACACACAACAAAAGCCTAGACCTTTAATTATAACCTAATCATCTTCATCAGAGCAATAAATATAACAAATGTGAGGCAAGTATTTGTGTGAGAGTGCAAGACAGAGAAAGGTTTAGGGCAAGGATCAGTGGAAAATCTTTAGAAATGATGTAAGAGAAAGCGAAGGCAGGGATTGGAGTTTGTAGCCTACAGCAGAGACTATAAAAACTCTGAAAGAAAGCTGAACATTAGGGATAAGTTAGGGAGAAGAACATAGCAGGACCATTTAGGTTGGAATTGCTTGTATCCAATGCAAGGTAAGATGAGTGAGGACAGAGAAGGGTTTGGGATATTTTCTGTGTCTCTGTGCTCTGTTTACTTCTCTACTTTCTTCCCTTCTATGCTTTCTTCTTTTTTATTTTTTTTCCTTTTTTTCATATGAACAGGCATGCACAAAGTATACACATGCCCATGTCAGATGGGAAAATTAAAGCTTCTTTTTCCAGTTTGAGATTAGGATAATAAGATGCCTATCACCTAGTATTTTTAGTACTAGAACTGAACTAATAATATCCTGTGGAATCTTATTTCTTTCAGTTAATCAGCCAGTATTTAAACAAGATGTGTCGGTGCATTTTACAGCACTGACTAGTTGCTCTCATGCTTTCACAGTACTTCTGCAGTAAACTGCTCAATGGTTTTACTGTTATGGATTTTCTTGTGTATGCTATTGTCAAATACATATTACTTCTTAAAATATATTGGAGAGCTATGACAGAATAACTCCTTTGCATTCCTGTATATCATATGCAGTAGATAAGTTAGCAGCATGTAGTAGGTTTTAAAATACAGTATGTACAGTTGAGTTAGGGAAATATTTTTTTTTAATTTATTAATCTGCCACAAGGTTTCTGTTATGTCTCATATGAGATAAACGATCCAGATTCTGTCACATTTCTGCAGTAACAGAATAATCCTGCGAAAGCATTCCTACACTAACAGAGTAATTATCATTATCCAGTGATCTGATTCCTTTAGTTTCGTACCACTTTAAGTGAAGTCAGACTCTGATTCAGTGATAGTCATTGTAATTTCTCCATTCTGGGTTCAAAACTATTTCACCACTTCTTTTTGCCTCCCAGACTGGAGTCATACAAGTAAATACATGTGAATAATCTTTGGTTTAAATGTCCAGAGGCTACTGTGCAGTTCTGATCCCACTAATTTTTGAAGCACAAGCCCACACTGTCTTTCCTTACTTGGCTTTTCAGTCTGGGATGACTGTCCTCATAGGGAGTGCAGAGCTGAAAGCTGAAAAACTGCAAGGAATTTTTGTGCCTCTGCCCATTGGTTCACTCAGGAAGCCTAGGGCAGATTACTACACTTACCTGTCTCTGCTCCCCTGTATTCAAACTACAGCTTAGCCTCCTTTTCTTGTAAAACACTTTGAGCACCTTGAGGAGTAGTAGGCAAGCAAGCGAACAAAATGGTGTAAATGATGAGAAAGCTGCAAAACAAGTACTTTTCAGTATTTATGAATACCTACTATGCTGCTTTCAAGAAGCTAGAGCTTGGTTTTCACTTTTCGAATGAATGACAAGGGTACCTCTTGGGCTTTTTACACTGTAAATTTAAAAATGTGAACCATATGAAAGTTTTATGAACTCTCTTGATGGACCATGCCAAAATTGCAAGTGATTGCAGCTTCCCATTTCACTTTAGTCAACCCAAAGAAACAGATTAATCTCTAATTTCCCTTTGCAATCCATCTTTATCAAGTAAGTGACTCTTCTTCTTCTTAAGTTAATACCCTCAATCGAAATGTTTAAAAGCTTTTATCCAGTAAATCAGTGTCAGGGTTTGATTTTCTTGTTAACAAATTCCAATGCCATTCTTGTTTCTTAAGAGATTATCTCAAAGGCACATCTTGAGGGATATATCTTGAAATGGACCCTGTCTTTGTACTGATAATACATACTGATAATATACTCTTCATAACAAATATTAAGAACTTGAATTTATCACTCCAGTGCTGTTAGAAAAAGAAATGCTATTTCCAAATGTAGAGAAACAACAATATATTTCTCAATTTTTATTGACACAATGCTTATTTTTATTTGAAATGCTGGTAATTGCACTCCAAAAATAAAGATTTTAGTTCTCATGATAAAGATGAAAGAAGAAACCTAAATGTACAGTTACTAGAAACATTAAGAAAAGTTGGTGTGTTCAGTCAGTAAATATATAAACGATTTAAGGCTGAGAGTTTGTTGGCAATGAAGAATAATCTAATAATGTTTTGTTTTCCATTGTGCATACCAAGAATATTCACTCAACCATCTCACTTAGGAAAGGTGGAAATAGGCTCTTCTCATTAAGGGATGTTTTCTTATAACTCACAGTGTCCATCTTATTTGCTAGTCCCTGGGCTTCTGAATGTGTTTTGTCACTCCTACTGTGCCTACTGTTTCCTGTTTCCTGGTCTCCTACTTTTATGGTCTTGAAATGAGCTGGGAGTTTTTAATTGCTAAAATGTGCTGCTAGAAATGGAAATGTAGTCAGTTTTGCAAGATGTCCAACTTGTCTACTTCCTACCCATTCCAAGGAAATTTGTCCATTTGTTCCATTGGGTTTCATTCTCTTTTTGCAAACAAGGAGATGAAGACCACAACTGACTTTTTCCACTAGTGTTTTTCCACCTCTGTCAGTTAAATTCCTCCCGACAACAGGGCAATATTCATTTTTCAGCACAAGCATTTGTTTGCTTTCCATACTCCGCATGGAAACCAGGGTGCCATGTCTCCAGCCTTTCTTCTTCTGAGCGGTGTGATTCATATACTGTCCCACAACACCAAGCCTTCTGTGGACAGGGACCCAACCACCTCTGAACCTGTAAAGGTGATAGAAACTGCTGTTTATGTGAACAGCCACCAACAGCATCTGCCTCTCCCTGAAGAGCAACTGTCAGTAGGTGCATCTTCATTTTTGGTAGAAGCTTCAGTAGAATGAAGGCTAGGGTAACTTTTGATGATATGGAAACGCTAGCCAAACACTGCAAATTGTATGATTAAGATGGAATAATTGTTAAAATGAAGGCTTTGAAAAATGATGATTGATCCCAAGTGCCTTCCTGAGAAATCTTTATGGAATTTCGTTTTCAGAAAGTGGAGCATTCTTGTCCCTGAAATACTGTCAGACCAAATGTTTCATTTGGGACACAGACATGTTCTCAGAATCACTAGTCTTAAACCTCTTGCACAAGTTCAGGAATTTTAAGTTCTCTGTGTTCACATCATATGAAATCTGCCTGCAACTATTTATCTACGTAGTTGGGAAATTGAGAATAGAGAGAGATTTACATTGTAGAAGTTGACAAGTGTCTGTGCTATATATCTAATGAATTATATACCATTGCTTTAAAATCTAAAGCTACTCTGGGAAACACATTATTAATAACATAACAAGCATGATACTGACTGCCTACATTTCATTTTGCCACAAAGCCCCATGTCCCGTTCTTCAATGTCTTGCTTCAGTGTCTTTTTAGAAAGCAGTATGTAAGAAATGCTCTTCATCTCATCTGTGGGTTGAGAACAAAAACACCACTCTAACCTATCTTTGGACTCTACTTTTTTTTGAGGGTGTGATATATTTTGATTTTTCTCACTTTTCTTTGATATTTACATGACTAGAAAATTATGCTTGAGATAAACACTGTCCCTTAGGAGTTTTTGGAAGCACTAGGGCTGCTGCTATGCACATATTTTTGGCTTTGTGGTAATGAAAATGCTCAGAGGATCCATCATCCAGCTTTTAAAAGTAGGGCAAATTGGTTTCAGCAGGAGCGGGCTTATTCTCAGAGCTTCACACAGGCTATTAATAAGTTGTTCTTATGGTAAGATACTCACCATCATAGTTTTATTTATAAGGTAGATTCCCATGAGGTGTCCAGTCCAAACCTGATGAGGCCAGTGTTAAGATGATAGATTTAAGCTGAGTAGCTGCAGTTAATTTTCTCTTACGGCATTGGAGCAGCAACAAAATGCATGGGTAACTGACTTGCAGATGTTGCCATGATTTCCCCCAACTTTTTGGAGCCTGCATGGCATTAGAGACCCTCATGGCTATCAGCTGATGAAGGTTTCCCAACACCATCCCAGTGCTCATACAGCAGGACTGCAGTCCTAATGGGTCCTACTTCCAGCTGTTCCCCTGTGCCCAGGGGACAGTTAAGGCTTGTCTCTGTGGTAGCTCAGTTTGGGAGCTGCCTCTTGCCTTCTGGGCTCAGCCGCATGGTGCAAGAGCAAGGTCCTCATTTGCAGGTGAGCTTGGATGTGTCCCATCTTGGTGTTGTGACAGCAAGCTGAACGTAGTCATCAATATATGGTGGCAGCCAAAGTAAAAGATTACAGTGCAAGGCATAGTGTCTTGCCTTGGTTCTCTTGCTAACAAGCCAGTAAGAAAAATAAAGCTTGTGATTTATTCTTGCAGAGTAATCTCTGTAGTAATGTGAAATATGATAGTTCAAATGGGTAAGAACAATGACAGCTGTTATTGTTTTTGACAGGCAATGGGTTTGGAGCTTGGTGACAAATTACACACTGTCTGGGCTTTCTTCAATCCACTTATCTTCAGGATGTCTTTTTTTTTGAGGGGGGGAGGGTCTATTTTTTTTTATTCTTTTTGTTAAAGAAAAACATCTTTTAAGTCCTTTGGTTTGAAATTGGAGACATAAAGTTTCTGTTTGGTAAAGAATTTTCCTTTCTTACGATCTTTTCTTGGAAAAAGGCTCTACACAGTTTCCTTAAAGAAAGCTCTGAAGGTTTAGCTTGCTTTGATAAGGTAGAATAATGTTCTTTTATCTTTAATTGTATTTTAATTGGACCTGCAACAAAGATACAAATTTGTATAAGGAATTTGAGTTTTGACACATTTCAAACTAAAACGTCGTTATCACTAAAACGCATAAATATGTCTGAATTTCAGGCTTGCAATCACGTTTAGTGAAGGTTAAACCATATTTTATGTCAGATAACACCAGGCCAGACACTGAAATACTGAAGACATTGAATAACAGCCCAATCCCATGAGCTATCTGTGCAAAACTGCTGGAAAAGTGATGGAAGAGAATGAAGCTGAACTGCTCCTTTTTACTGCCATGGTCACAACACTACATGGCAATCCAGCACAACTGGACTTTGTTGGACTTAGTTTTCCTCCCTTTTAAACCAGTGACATTGCTTCTCAGCTTCTGATTTCCATTGGAGCTAAAGCCAAGTTTCAAGACCTTACAATTTCCTCTGCTTCTAATTTCACTGGCGTCGAGTTCTGACCAGTTAATCAAATGTCTTTTGTGTTGCAGGTGCCTTAATGTTTATTTTGATTAGTGTAGTAGTTGCTATTTTTAGCTCTTTGGTCCTTGGGATGAATGAATACCAGCACAGACTTTAAACCATGATAAACATGTGTTTTTAACCTTGCCATTTATTTTTATGTCTCTGTATCCAAATAATCAGGATGTGGTTACCTGTGAAGGTAGTAGGCTACTACTTAGAATTTCAATGCACACCCACGTACAAAAATATACATTGTAGAGGGCTAGAGCTTTAAAAACACCAAGCCAAACCCTTGTCTGGCTTTAATAGCTTTTCATATCAAACTGAGGGGTGATGGTACCCCCTGCTTTGCAGCTTCGGCTCAATCCGCTCACTGGAGAGATGTGCTCCATACAGATTAACCAGCTGCTTTCTTCCCAGCTACAACAATCCCTCATGAGCAATATAAAGAAGCTATGTGTAATGGGGTAACCAATAACAAAAGCACATGCAAAACTTGCTGGAAAGAAAAACAAGAACAAATCAGGTCTTTGAGAAGAAGCATAAATGTTATGTCTTGTTAAAACTGGACTCCAAGCACTTCTGTGGCTTCTCTCTTTTGTAGTGTGGGAAAAAGTAGAAAGCCAAATACTTTTTACCATGTGTTTTCTGCCTGAGCTTATGAGAGATTTGCTAAGCAAATGATAAAACAAATACTGTATATCGTAGAAATGCATTCGTACATCATTTCCGTTCATGCTTTTGCCAAGAAGGGGGGTCAGCAAAGAGCAGTCTTGAATTCTACTCTGGAGCTGAACCTGGTAACAGACTGATCAGTAAATTAGCAGGTACCTTTGGCTCTAGAGGCCTTAGCCTAGCTCTTATTAACATCAGCTGAAAGATTCCCACCTGATCACGTTGGAGGCATGTCAGGTTTTAAAAGCTAGATCCAGTCAAGGACTGAAACGTTAGCCCAAATCCACAGCTGAAGAAATGCCTGCATCTTCCTGATCCTGCCAAAACTGGAACCTCTTCACCTACTTTGATACTCTGCAGGCATCAAAATGCTGCTGGGGAGATCTGTGATTTCTGTAACAGCTTTAGGCAGCTATCTTATAGTAGGCTGTATCCTGTAGGCTTCTTCTGCTTACAAGTAAGGATCTAGTTCACCTGGTTTTAATACAAGTTTGCATTCATTACTCCCCCCACTTCAAGGAGGAGGCAATTGTGCAGAAAGGAATTAAAAGCTTTCCAGGACCCCAACAGAGCAGAAAGCTGATTTTGTACCCGCCGATGAACAACACTCAGTGCTATCTGCTTACTGATTTTTATGCAGTGGCTCTGTAAGATAAAATATATTAACAACCATGGGAACAGACTCTCCCTTTCACTTCTTAAGGATCTTTTGAGCGAAGTGTTCTCTTTGTGTCTTTTCACCATCGGTCTGTATAAATTTTCATGGATGTCTGCTACCTGCTTTCTCTTCTCTGGGAATGTGGCTATGGAACCACTAACTGTTCTCCTTTGCAGATGCTGCAGTTCCAACTTGTTGTGGTCCATCTGGCCCTTGTGATCACCCTGCTGCAGTGGCATTCTAGCTCAATGCTCCTTGCTGAGGCAGTTCCAGAGGTAGGTTGTTTCTGGTCATTGTCACATAACACTACTCTTCCTAGGTTGTTCCTGGCTGCTGTGTGCACAAGATGCAGTGATATATAACAGTGCTGAAAGGAGAATGGTGTGCATTGATTCTGCAAGGGGCAAAGGAGGAGCAGGACAGCTTCCCCAGTGGAAAGAGAGATGCAAATTGTGTGGCTCTCAGAGGACAGATGGAATTAAGCCTCACCCTGATTCATGCAGACTCTCCTGAAACACTTCAGATTTCCACGTGTTAAAATGCTGTTCAGTGACTTCAGAGAGAACTCCTTGCAGGGGAAAATGGCATGATGGGACAGGGGAAACAAGCCAACACTGAAGGGAGTTTCCCTCTTTCTTAAAAGACAAATAATAGTGTGAATTGGAGCCTCAGGAAGAGCCTGGACAGAACACTCCCTGCATAAAACTTAAAAATTAAAGGAAGCACAAGAGGCCAGGAGAGGGAAGGGGCAGAGCAGCTTTCCTAATTTGGCAAAGGGAAACAGTGGACAAAATAGGAGTGCTCCTGCCTCTAGCTTCATCCAGTAGGATATGCAGGGATTGCATCTGAAAATGCCTCTAGTGCGCTGTCTTTTATGTCATCTTGACCTAAAACAGATGTGGCAGCAAAGACATTTATGCAATGGTTGCATGTCATAAAAACAAAAGATCTAAAGGTCTAACTGGAGTAGCACTGTTTGGCTGTATGGTCTCTTACAGAGGTTTTTCAGATCAGTTGAGGAGTTAGATGCATATTGGAGAGTACCAATGGATCCTTCTCTTCTGCCTTGTTCTCTGTCTTCCATTGAGCATGCTTTGACTATACAAAATAACATTGGTTATAGAAAATAGGACTTAGGAGAGCCACACACTGTACCAGCTGCTATTCTGAGACCTGGTATCCTGTCTCTATCAATGACAGATGTTTGTGAAATGAATATAAGAGCAGAACGTCTTCAGAGAATTCCTGCTCCAGATTCTGCACTGGATCAGGGCATTCTTTTAGCTACTGGTGGAGCCTGAATATCTTTGAAGCAGTTTAAAATCTTGCTATCTGTGACATCCTTAAACAATGCAGTCTACTTCACTTATGTTAAAAAAAAAACAAAAAACAACAAGTAACTCCTTGTACTTATTTTAAATCTAGCGAATTCAGTTGAAGAAAGGGGGATTTGTTCTTCTTTTTTTTAAGAAATTGCTGATTTTTTTTATTCCTTATTTGACTCTCTGCTGTTTGTAAGTTTTTCAACCCTCTATTTTACCCTCACCCCAACACTCATCTCTTTACTCATCTATGAATTTGTGTTTTATTCTGTGACTCACCATAAGAAAGCCTTTGTGTACCTCTGATTATTGTTTAACAGTCTCTTTACTTTATACAATTTCATAATGTCCTTTCAAAGATTAAATGACTAAAACCACGTGTAGTATTCAAGAGCAGAGGATATATTTTGCCATCCAGTTTCAAGCATCGTTGTGTTATTGTAGATATTTATTCCCACTAATTGTAAGGGTAAGGTTGTTTCTTTTTGTTGTTGTTTTTGTTTAAGGTATAATTCTCTAAAACTTTATGAAAGTCTTATAACCCTGAAAAGGAGCATAAAGGACCACTTAAAGGCACATGAAGTTCAAAGAAAGGAAAGTCAGAGGGCAGTGTGGGAACCTTTACAAAAGTATTGTTGCATCATTCTTATGACTATTGTGGTCATCTTGCTCCTCCTTATATAAAGGTCAGAATTTTATACACTCCATCCCTGGTTATACCACTCATCAGCAGTAGGAAATGCCACCACCACAACTATGGTGTGGACCACTGCTACTGTCCACAAGCATATTACATCACCCATGTGATGGTTTCCTTTGTATTCCTACTAAATTCACTGTGTGTGAATGAGAAAGATAGTAATGTGTATCTACAGATAGAAGAAAACCTGTCTGAAGACGTGATAAAACTTTTGGTTAGCATTTTTTAAATCTAATTCTTCAAATATCAAATAGAGAGAGAAGACAAACTTTTCATTGGAAGAGGGGATGGTGTGAGTTTGATACCTGCCTTTGTAGACTAGCTGTTGCCCTGTATTTTCCTGGTATTCAAAAAGCACATTGCTTACTTTCATTGCTTTGTTTCATTTCTCTATTGATAGACTCCAGTATTCTTGGCTATTCTGGGTAGCTGTGTAGAGTTTGGATTTGAAAAGATATTAAGCTTAACATCATGATTAAAGTTCAAAACTTTATATTTAGTAAACATGCAGATCATTCCTTTCCTCTTCCTCATGTAGTGGTACCTATATGACTCTGTCAGTGCTGAGCAATTTTATATTGGGGTATTTCTTGCAAACAATTAGGTTAGTGACACTGAATGAAAAACACTGTATGACTTTTCATCACTATTTGTTACATTTTACTGAAATGTATTAGAATGGATATTGCAGTCTGGTACTGTAAACTGCATTTTTTAAAAGGATGGAATGATTCAGCTCATGCTAGGAGTGTTCCTCATCATGCCATTGACCAAGTGATAGTGAGCTAACCTACAGAAATGGGCTTTGTGAAATCCTAAATCTTTATGAGTGTGACTCTTTCAATAGTAAAGAAGGGGAGTTCAGTTCCACCAGAGCACATCCCAGCCTTCTAAGGGAAGCTCCTGTGATTAGAATGTGCCTGAAATCATTTTTTTTTTCAGCAGCATACTAATATTGCTGGTTTTTTTTCTGCAACCTTTGGAGCCTTCTGCTGCTCTGGGTGTGACAGTACATCCTACTGCCAGCGAGGAGAAGTCAGCCCCCAGTCTGGCAGCCAAACTGCTCCTTCTTGATGAGCTGGTGTCTCTGGAGAACGAGGTAACTGAGACAAAGAAGAAAAGAAGTTTTCCAGGATTTGGCTCCCCGATCGACAGAATTTCTGCATCATCTGTGGATGCTAAAGGCAAACAGAGGTAAAGTCTTAAGTGGGCCCGACCAGTGATAAAGTTGGAAGAATGCTGTTGATAGGTTGTCCTGGATACAGATGACATAGCTCTAGCCACTATTTTACTGCGGTTGTGAGGCACTTCTGATCAAGGTACCAGAAACTTTTCAGAGATCATTCCAGCTGCATGATATATAGTTCTTCAGCTGTGATGGATAGTACACGCAGTAGTTCATTTATCCTTAAAGCATCATCTGGATAACAAAGAACATTCAAGGACATGCACATTAGTTCACAGCACAGAAAGAGGTGTACTAAAAAATGCAACTTAAAGCTACTTTTTTGGTCCTGAAATTATTTAAAACCTGAGGTTCAAAAGCAAAGGGGTAGAGCTAAGTGTTCCTGAGACTGGGTTGGAGAGAAGGTTTCACAGTGCACATCTGGAATAGTGAGATGAAGAACATATTGAAAAGTGGACAGTCAGGATACAGAATGGGCGTTTGAGGAGAAAACCTTCAAGATCTCAATCAACTTATGATTAGCAACAGTTTAATCAATGCAGCAGTACACCAATACCTCCACAGTAAAAGCTAGAAGATGAGTATGTTTATAACTGAAGGCTGAAGAACGATGTGGTACAGGTGGGGATAGTCAGCGTGCCTGGAGCAGAGCAGGCTGCAGTGCTCACCATGCTTGGAAGAGCTTAATTGTCTTATTCCCTCTTTGTGCTAAGTGACTTCTGTGGGATGGAATCCCCAGTGCTGTAAAGTATCTAATAACATGCTTAAAGCTTAATCTGGAAATGGGAAGTACTCCCAAGAACAAGTCAACGTTAAAGGTTTTTGGTTTTTTTTTTACTGTGCATTTTTCTTCTCTACAGAATGTGTTTTTTGTCATTGTTCCACTTATTTGTTTAGTGCACGAGTGGAATTTTTTTGAATGCAGCCAGAAATGATAAAGTATAAAATGTTGAAGTCCTTAAGTAGAGCTGTTTTGTCTGTGTATCACTTTAAGAGAACAAAATCAGTTTTGTAGCACATGGTTGGCATGTGAAAAGAGACTCTGGAATTTTTGGATTTTTAAATATACTGCTGTTAAGAAAGGGTGCTTTTAATAGAAAACATAACTTTGCCCTTAGTAAGTGCTGAAATTGGTACAGTCTCATTTGGAGTGTGGAAAGGGAGCAGCAGACAAGACTGTGCGAGGGGATTGTCCTGCTATGGCTCCAGATGACCACCAGAGGGGAAGCTCAGCTGCAGAACCTCTCAGGCTGCTCAGCTTTTCCCGTTGATGTGATTTTTACAATTTTACTGTTTAACTACAGACCATGGCAGTGTTGCAACCAATGCATATGCAGAACGCATCTCGTGCAGACCAGCCTGTGTAATTTAAGGGGAGCTATAAGAAATAAGGGGCCGGATTCTTTAGCAGGATCTGTTATGATAGAGCAAGGGGAAATTGTTTCCAGCTAAGAGGGGAGAAATAGATTGGATGCAAGGAAAAAAGGTTGCGTTTATTTTTTTTTTTTACAGTAAAGATGGCAAGGCCCTGGCACAGATTGCCCAGAGAGGTGGTGGGTTCCTGAATTCACCAAAGGTCAGGCTGGATGGGGCTCTGAGTACCTGATGGAGCTGTAGGTGTCCCTGTTCAGTGCAGGGAATTGGACCTGGTGGCCTTCAAGAGTCTCTTCCAACTCAAACTGTTCTATGCTTCTTTTAGCAGATCAGGCTCCGTACGACTCCAGCAGCCCAGGTCCCACTCGCACCAGCTTGTGTATTGGAAAGAGTACTGCCTGTGGGGTGATGAACTGTTCAAAAGTGTTTGATATACAGGTTTTTGAGGAAAGGGGTCTGCAGGCTATGCATCTCCTTTCTTTTATCAATGGCATTTAATCTGTGAAGTTGTTTGTTTGCTGTCAGATTAAAACAGGGGTAGTGCATCAATGCCAGTCTGGAAAACAGGTGCCACTCTTGTCCATTAATTTTTAAGAGAAATGAAACATTTTATTTTTAAGCACTCACATCTTCAGCTGCTGCTCCACAGCTGTTCTGTCTGAATGGTAAAATTATGAGTGGGATGAATGGAGGAATCAAAAACGTAGTTATGCTTTTGATTATTCCTATGATGTCTTTCCATAATACTTTCCCTCCTCCTTTCCCTTTTTCCCCTTGCAGGAAAGTGGTTGAGCTGCCTAAGAGACGGTTTGGAGTTCCTCTTGACCGGATCGGAGTGAGTCGTCTTGGCAACACCAAGGGTTAGCAGTTCCTGCAAGTAAGCCAAAGTATCTGGTTTGGGCAGGTTGGAGAGCCCCTCCTGCTCTCAGTTGCCTGGAAGTACTCAGGTCATGCCAGTAGGTTTGGATAAGGAGCCTTGGGGAAGGAAGGCTTCATCTATAATGTGGATTGTGACACAGTTTAGTTTGAATCCTCTAAATTAGTACTGCTCCCTTTCAAGACATGTTTCTTCGCCTTTCCATCTCCGTATGTTGTCTTTGTCCAAGCCATGCAGTTCTGATTTGAGAAGACGTAATGTTTGCTGCTTTTCTGCCTATAGGTTCTTCTGTTCTGAATGATTGATGCCATACAGGAAACATCACAGAAATGTGGAAGATGCATCAGAGCGTGTCTTGTCAGTGACTAATGATTCAACACTCAAAGAATTGACCTCCTGCAAAATCTACTTCACATTGTGTTTTACAAACATTACATTTACAAGTAGTAAATAATTCAATTCATCAGATCAGAATGCTCTCACAGATGTGCACAATGCCACTGATAGGCAGAGACAGGAAAAAAAAAAAGTATAGTTTAATCGCATAGCATTTATCTCTTAAACCTGCAGAAGTCCATTCTCCTAGCAAGGACTGTTAGAAATTTTCGATTTAAAATAGAACTCTCAGAGAAGCCACCAGCAGTCCATGAAAGGCAGGCAGTTTGCTTTGTGCATATCTTTCAAGTGGGTGTTTTTCTCTTAGATGAAGGGAGGATGTAACAGTTATGGGTCAAATCCGTAGTTTATTAGAGCTGCTATTTGGGAGAAGGCATCCACTGATATCATTAGGAGGTGGTCTGAATAAGAAGTAAGAAAAAAATCTTAGGATTTGCTCTGGTGCTTTGAACAGTCTTCCTTGTATCTCTGCACCAAATCTAGAAATGTTTTCGTCATACAGCATATCCTGACGTGTGGCGAGACTGCCAGTTTCCTCCTGTAAGCTAACAAATGCATTTCAGTCCTCCCTATGCATAACATAGGATAGCGTCCAAATATGAAGTCATCTACTTCCTGGGCCATCTGCGTTGTATGCCTTATTTTAGTCTCTTGATGTGTGCATGGGGCATAATCACATATGCAACTGTAAAAGTTCAAGCGTTTCTTAGTCTGATAACATGTAAATGTGTGCCTGTTCTCTCTATTTCAATTCGGAGTAAAACAGGTTATCTTGAATCCTGCTTCATTGCTTTTCACTTCTTTCCAGATTACGAAATACAGCTGAAAAGAATTGTTGGCTGACATCTCAGTGCTCGGTTTCACAACTGATCTCTTCTAAGCCTCCCTGTTGGACTGTGGTCTACATCAGCTAAATGCCTTGGATTGCTATTCCTGGGTGTAAACAATCCTTAGAATTGCAGAAGATGATCCACAGAGAAAGGATGATTTAGGACTAGGGAAGCGAAGTATATCTTGCCACATACATACCCTGTGTTGGACAGAGAGTAGCAGTAAGGCAAGAGATAGAAATGTTAACTTCCTGATCTAATGTAAAGCACCTGTCTGTCAGCTAACATAATGTCCTTGAGATTAAAGCTGTTCTAAGAATTGGAACTCAGGGGCAACTGCCCCAGCTCAGGCCATAGAGGACGATGAGGTTCCCATTCAGAAGGGCAGGCAGAATCCAGTGCAAGTACCTGAGTCCCACTGCTTGCTTTACCTTTGAGCTTGCAGATGAAGGATTTGAGACTGAGCGCTGATCTGAGACAAGATTTTCTGTCCATGCTAGAAGCAAATCCACAAATGGACTCCAAGACAAGCTCAGCCCCCTGTTCTCTGGAGTGTGCTGCAACCACCTATCTTGAGCCTGCCCTGTAGTTTACTAAACAAGTATTTCACTGAGCTCACCCAGTCTGCAGACAATCTCTTTGCCAAGCAATCGTATGTATGGGCTGTGAGCAGATGATGGAAATCATGTTCTCCTGACCTCTCATATAGTTGTCTTTCAGCAGCAGCATGGACAGACTTATTTGGAGGGCATATTGGCATATTTTGGGAGGCTTGGGTCAGAGCAATCCTGTGGTGGCACAGCCAATGTGCTAAGATACTGCTGGATGCCAGAAGCGTTCCAACAGTCACCTGCTATTAGTGTGGGCTTCTAAATAGAGTTTTTTAAGCCCATAGTTAGCTGCAGGAATGCCCTCCATCTGAAGGAAAACGTGAAAGCAAATCAGGTCAGAAGTCTCTGCGGTGGTGTGGTCTGAAACTGAGACTTGGAAGCTTCAGTCAATGCATGGATAACCTGGGAGAAAACAGCAGCCTTTATGTTCATCTGCCCCCCCAAACACACTGCAGCCTCCTGTGACCTTTTAACATCCATAAATTGACAGGTGCTGTTTGAAGTGTGGTGATTTCTGAAGGGCTGGGTGCCATGATTTGTTTTCGTGTACATAGATTCGGTTATCATGTGTAGCATGGAGGTCAACAAGAGGATATACTACAGCCCCATGCTGCCTGCTTGCATGTCCATTCGGATGCCTATGAGGATTTTCTGCTAACAATTCAATGCAATCTACTAGAATGCCTGAGGAAAATCCTTTTAATGGTTGCCCGTGGGTCATTAACTTCAGTAAGTGTGACTGTCCAAGCGTGGGTGAGGTGCAGAGCAGCCATGATGTGGAGGTGACACCTGAGGAAGAGTTCTGTTCTGTGTTTAGGAGGAAAGACAGGAGCCCTGCAGTGACTACTGATGGTGAGTCTAGAGAAAACATCACTACATAGGCACTAAACTAGCAAATAAATTGCTTTCAACACTGATGTTCATCACTCCAAGGCAGAGTGTAACATGGTAACTGGTGCTTTAGGAAAGGTAAAGTTCTGAAGAATACATAGTATGCAAGCTGCAGTTAAATAACATGGTTAGACAGGGCTGGAGAGATGGTTCTATTCCAGCCAAAATCAGCCTGTGGTTTCACAGTGCCTACTGAATTCTGCTGTCAGTTACACTGCTGGAAATCTCAAAGTTAACATCAATGGCCTCAAGATTTATTCTGAACTTTCATCTTTGGGAGCATAATCCTTTTGCTTTTGCTTTGGATAATGTGATTTAAAATGGTTATATGTAAGACAGGTGCAGACAATTGATGGTTTGACAGTCAGACTAGATAGTCTTAGTGGTCTGCTCCAAACTTTATAATTCTATGAGTTCTGCAGTAGGAAAAAACAGGTAGCATCTCTTTGGGGTAAGCAGGTAGAAGTGAGTAGGGATGGTCCAGTCCCATGAGTACAGCAGCCCACACATGCCCATGTTCTGGCTAAAGGAAGGGCATACTCCTGAGACATTAAAACAAACCTACCTTGCTTTAGCAAGGTATTTTAATAGGAGCCTTATGATCTGTTATGTAACCAGAACCTACTTCCGTGGAAATGTATTCCCTCTTTGGGCTTCTGGAAGGGATGAGGAAGAAAACAGCATGTGCTTCTGTGCGACAGAAAATCTTTATTGGAATGGTGTCCAAAAGATCCAGACTTCTGTGCCCATCCTCCCCCAAACCTACTGCGTATGTTGGTGGGACGTGACAAGGAACAGCAGCTCTGGCTCAGCAAGCCAAGACAGGCAGCCCTGAGCCCTCCCCTTGCACCCAGACTGCCTTCCTTTCCTAACAGAGGGTGCTGGGGCTTCACAGACCTGCCTGTGGGACACAACAGAAAACCCAGGCCCCACCATGAGCAACATTGCAAGTGTGGGCAGAGGGCCGAGCTCAGGGAGACTGGGTTGGTGTTTGGTACCTCTGGGGACCTGGTGAGAAGGGGAAGAATGTATGGTGGCTGCAGACTGAATGGCACAGCAAGTGAAGTTGGGGAACATCTTCTAAGCAGAAGACTGTTGGAGGTGAGGTCTGGAAGGAAGGAGCAGCGGAGGTGGCCAGGAGCTTCCTGCACCTATCGTGGTGCCTCTTAGATTTGGCTGTGGTGCAGTCACAGAGGGTGGCATCAAAGTTAGCAACGAGATGAGAGAACAGAACAAACTCTTTAACACATTAACACCCAGCACGCAGTTTGGGGAAGGACCCATCTTCATCCTCAAGTCCTGGCATGCCTTCAGATGCAGTATTTCCAAAAGCAGGCTGGGGAGGGATACAAGAAAAGAGTTTTAGCATCCAAGAAGCTTTTTTCCCAACTTCTCGCAGCTTCCCTGAAGTGGGTTTCAAAAGCCCAGTATCCTGAAAGGATTGGAGTGTAAAGAGTTCATATAACAGTTCTAGAAGGTGATCCTTTTGGTTTCTTAAAGTAAAAGGAAGGGGTCATGATTTATTATGGTTTACCATTTCTTTTGGTCTATTTCAGCAATGTCAGGAATCAGCTTTTTCTTTCCTGTCTACCAGTCAGCAGTTCTGCAGCCACTGGGTTGTGCACAGGGCTTCTCACCCATGGCTGATGGGAAAAGCAGGATACTGATCTGGAGACACCTGATCCAGACCCTACAATTACTTTTAAAAGCTCAGTCACTACAGAAATCTGCTTCCAACTGTCTCCCAAACAGTTCTTAGTACTAAGAAAAAACAGGGAATTATATAGATTTCGGTGTTGGAAAAAGTAGCAGCATCACCAGTCTGCCTGGTTCTTTGAACCCTGTGCAGGTGTCCTATTGTCAAGCATGAGAAAGAATTTCAACTTGTTCTTTTGTGGGAGAAACCTCCTAGTGAATCAGCAGTGCTCAGGCTGAGCACAGGCTCCTCCAAAATAGGTGGACAAGACAAAGATTCTCTGCTTTATTTTCTGGCACGATCTGATTTAAACCTGGCTGGGAGAAGCAGTTTTATGTACAGTTGGTTCTTCCAGACTGGTGGAAGCACGAATGAGATTAGCCAATTTAATGACAGTCTCCAGGGTTTCTTATAAATTGCAGATTGTCTAAGCATCACCTAAGCACATAAGCCAGCCTTGCATAGAGGAGGATGTTCCCTGTCCTGTCTGGCAGATTGTCAGCCTGCATGAGCACAGAGCATGTGGGGTAAGGGCAAAAGGAGCTCTTTTGGGGTGAGGCCAGATCAGCAACCAGTGACTATTATTCTACAGCTGTTGCTGCTTTGTGAAGGAGTCCTCTGCTGCCAGCATGAGTGACATGTCCTTGTGCTCTTGGGCAGCCCTGCAGGAACGCAGAGCTCCCAGGATGTACTGCAGAAAGCAGAGGGGGCTGACTGGGTACACAGTAGCTCTTAGCTCCCTGCATTCCTGCTTGATTTCCACATCCTTTGCTGCTTTTCAGCAGCTCAAACAATTGCTTCTTTTTTCTCCACAGAGAAGCAGTGACCTTGGTGGATCTGGACGCATGCAGGCCACATGCCTCATTATGTCTCCAGCACAAGCTTTGTGCCCAGCATAGAGTGAGGGGTGCCCTGTGGGGATGTGTTCCTAAGAACTGCCCTCTGAATAGCCCACAGTTATTCTCAGGCTGCTGCTCTAGCTGCCTCTGGTGAGGTCCTGAGTGCAAACATGCTCTATTCTGAGAGTGCTGAGGACATGCTTACTGTCACTGTTCTGCTGCAGATAGGAAATGCAGGGACAGAGATGGGATAGCTGCAGCCAGACAGACCCACAGGCAGGGCTCTAACCCAACACTTACCACGTTTTTTGGGCTGGGATGCTGAGAGACTTTCCAAGGCATCGGCCACCTCTGACCCTTCCTCAGCTGAGAGCTGATCCTTAAACTTCAGCAGCTGTTGAGAAACAGACACAACAGTGAGCTATACCATCAGGAGGATGGGCCCAGCACAGCATGGTAGAGGCAGACTACAGCCAGCCCAGCAGGACTATTTCAGAAGGATCTGCCCTTGGAGCACTTCCTTGTGTCCTGCTATCCACAGCTCTTGCTGACTTGCTTAAAAATGAAAGCCCACAGTGTTTTGCCTCCACCTGCAGCTTCTCTTTCCTAGCAAGCTGGGGAGCCTCTGGCCTTGGGCTGGTTCTGCCTCACTGGTGATGAGCCCGGAGAAGTGCCAGTCTGGTGAAGGCATGCAGGGGTCATGCCTGCTGGAGTGGGATGTGGGAGTGTGGGATGCAGGGAGCTGGTGCAGTACATGGACAGATACCAGCACCTGTCCTTCTCCTTCCTTCTTGCATGGAGATTTCTTTTGGCATCTGGTTTTTCTTTTTTTCTTCCTCCAGCTTAGCTCAGGTATTGTTCATGCAACAGTAGGCATCTGTGTGTCTGTGCATTTGCTTTTCTCACCTGCTCAAAGTCATCGAACTTCTTTGCCAGCTCCCAGTCTGCAAAGAAAGAAAGTCATGTTGGTACTTCCTAAAGCTCAAATCTGAAGCAGTTTCCTCATGTATGGTGGTGATGGGTTGAGGGGTAGACTAGATGACCTAAGCAGTCTTTTCCAGCCTTATTGATTCTATGACTCTATGATTTCTCCTGTCTATGAGTTGACAAAGAAAGACCCATTTACCCTTCGATTCCTGTCTAGCCTCTGCTGTGCCCTTCCCTGCTCGAGGTCTGGATGCCAGGCATCATCTTCATGGATCTTCAGGCTGAGCAGCACTGCACCAGGCTATCTAAAGCCTGTGCACACAGATGATATAAGTGCCCTGAGATGTCAGGGGCAGAGTCAGGTTCTGTGGACAGAATCTAAGCCTCCAGCTGAACTGGTTAGCAGTAGGAAAGCTGCAAGAGAGGCTGTGGGTTTCCTATCTCACTCCTTTTGAAAGGAGAACACAAACCCATCAGCTGCTTTGCAGTGCCAGTTTGTGAAAACATGCTCTAAAATAAGCAGAAGAGACAGGATATTGCTCAAAAATGTCTCTGCTCAGCCCAAGAGCCAAATGCTGGCCCTGGGCTGTCCGTGCTGTCTGCTCCTGGCGGGGCAGTGGGTGTTGGTCTGTATCTCCTGGGGGATTAGGAGATCATTCCCCTGACCTCAGATAAGGCTTCAGCGCACATTGCCAGACCTGGGCATTTTTTTTAACATTTGAAACTGAGTAGGAAGGTGCCAAAACAAGAGCTGCTTCCATTCTCAGTTTCTCCTCCAAGAAAGCAACGATTTTGTTGAAACATACTGAATATTTTCTGGTGGATATTCATAGAAAAAACAGCAACTCCTAAGTAAACCCATCGCACCAGAGTGCTAGGGCTGGGGGCAGGTAGTGGGGCTCAGTGCCTTGCCTTGCCTTGCCAGCAACATCCTCAGACAGATTCCTCTTAAATGTGTCTTTATGCATCCATAAGTGAAAAGTACCCTGTGAGAGCTTACTGTGATTGTTATAATTAATTTTATTATTATTACTACACATTTTTACCTCTTCCAGAATTTCAATTGCTGATTTTGGCTCAACTTTCCACAAAGAGTAAGGTTGGCCAATGGCTACTATGAATAGAAAATGAACAGCGGTCAAAATTTGGAATGGATTATCTCAAGCAGAGGGAAGGAAGTTAATTTATGGAGGATGCCTTGAGAAACTGCCTGCTGTAAATCCTCTGTCTGTGCTCTGCTCAGAGATTCATTATATTCAATTGTCTGGCACAAAACGCAGCCTTTCCTCCAGGAGTAATAAGTGCAATAATCCATAAAGCAATCATAAAAATGTTATTTTTTTTTGAATGCGTCCCCTTTGCAAGAAGAATGCCTTTGTTAGTGTAAGGACTTGATTTATTTGTATTTATCTGTTTGTCCCTGGATTGTTTAACTACTGCCTCACTGCATTAACAAGGGGCTGGGGAGGAGCACTGAGTGATTTTGATTAATGGATTTCCATGATAAAATTTTTCTGAGCTCTATTCTCTGCTGTTTTTGCATGGAAAATCAGCTTCCTGCTCTGAGCCCACCACTCTTGGCCCAGCCCCTTCCCGCACTGCAGTGGCCGTGGGAAGTTCTGACCTCGGTAATCCATTTGGAGCTTGCAATTGCTGTGTGTGGTGTCTTGGAAAGCCCAAGTTTCTCTTTAGGGAGCCTGAGTTTGGAGCCTGACCCAATGCACAGGTTGGCCTTAAATTTGGAGTTTGTACATGTAACAAGGGAAAAATCTTGACCTCCTCTCTGCAAAAAATCTGCGAGTTGATTCCTTACGTCCATAGCGTTCATAAAGATACAGCTGCAAGAAGCTTGGCCTTTGCTTACCAAAATTTCCCGATGTCCTCCATGCAAACTTCTTATTAAGCAGAGGAAGCAATGTGTCCTTGTGATTTGTGTCTTCTCTCTCCGGAAGCACTCGGTTATCTGCAGCACATAAAGCATGCCATTCTAGCTCTCTAGTGCCAGAACAGATGGACCCTCCATCCCCCAACGTTAAAACAAAAATTAAGGCTAAGACCTCTCCTGCAAGCACTCCCTTTATTGCTCTGTCACCCCATCCATCTCCCCAGGGCTGATGGAGCTATTACTTATGTGAGCCCTGCAGTGTTCCATCTAACCCTGTGCTCACCCAGCACTGGGGCTGAGCTTGCTGGCTGCCCATGGAATTATAGGATTTGTTCTGCTCATAGACAAAGTGTGGAGGAGTTTAAAGCGAGCCTCTTTTTCTCCAAGTAATCCTCTTATGGTTGCTGTCAGCCATGCCTAATTTCTTTCCCTGTTTTCCAGGAAAAATCCTCCCCAAGCTGCTTTCCTATAGCCATTTGGGCTTCTGTGTGAGGCCCATTTTGGGAGCTCTCTCAGTGGGTTTTCTCTAGTGGTTGTGGGTATGCCCTCAAACGAGTGGTTGTGGAGGTCAGGGCTTCGCCAGCATCTGACGGACACGAGGATTGGATGATCGAACTGGACAAGGCTCTGGGAAAGCCTCAGCTCTGCCAAACAGATTTCTAGGAGCATTCATTTTTGGGAGGAGCATAAAATCACAGAGTGGCCATTTCCCAAAACCTTTTGACTAATCCCCACACCCAGACCTTGCCAAGCCCTAGTAGATGCCCACAAAATCCATATAAAACGCAAAGAAATGATGCAGAAAGGCATTTTTTCTCTTCTCCCAGGATCTTTTGGATTTCAGCTCACTCCCTTCAAGGAGATGGGAAGGGAGGAATGGGTCTCAAATAGCCGTCAGACCTGCATAACTGTGATGAGACAAATGCAAATAATTTTGATACAGACGAGACAAAGCACTGTGACAGATGAGACCCCGAGGTGCTCAAGAGTGTGTGGGAATGTACCCCAAGGTGATGCACTCCCAGAATGTGGCCAGGTTTGCCCCCACCTAATGCTGCTTCTGAAGCAGAGTGTGATTTTGGGAAACCTGAGGAACTGAGCAGGGCTATGCACTGTGCAAGACCTGCCATTTGTGTGCTAGAAACATAAGCCTGGAAGACAGAATTTTCAAAGAGCCACTTTTAGTCATTTGAGGGATTTGATACAGAAAAAAAAATATATATCTATAAACACCCTAGAAAAAACTAAACAGAAGCTGTATTTAGAGAGGGTGGCCTCGAGAGTGTTTTGGTTGTCATTACAAAAATAAATAGGTGATGTAAGAGGAAAAATCATTTGAAAAGCAATGTTGTTTCCTAGCCTATATTTAGCTGCTTTAATTTTTTTCCTGCTGCCAAGTCTCTCTAAGAAAGAAGATTAATGATTGACATTTTCCTGTGGAATAAGTTGAAGCTAAGATTAATTTCAATTATGGGAGAAGAACATATAAACAGAAGTTTCACAATTAAAAAAGTTCAGCAGCACCCTACTCCTGACATTTAGGAGCTGTCACATCTCATATGGTACATACTTGGATTGCTACTCTCTGGTATTTTAGTATATATCCTTGGAAATTTTCTTTTGGGAAGAAATAAAGAAATACCTTTACCAGATTTCACCAGATCTGGGATTTTCATTGTTTAGCAGAGTGTGATATAGGAATATGCAACCAGCTGCAGACCAGAAGTACGTGCTAATGTGAACAAGTCTCTGGGTAGTACCAATGCTGATTGATTATTTAGTACAGCTCAAGGTTGCTTTTATTTTCTTGCACGGATAAGCAAGTATTGCATGGCCATGACAAGCAGCAAAGCAAAGCAAAAAGATAACGACCTACCTGTGTCATCTAGCCTGTATTCCAGCTTACCTAGTAGGAAAAAAGGCACTCCATGTGTAGATGGGACATACACGGTCATGGTCAAGATGGCTAGCACTCCGAGGGACAGCTGGACGGACCGCATCTTCTCCACATACCCACCACCCAAAAGCATTCTTCCTTCAGGCACAGTGGAGGACTTCAATGCAACCCAGTGCCAGATGAGCTCACTTTTAAGAGGCAGTGGATGTGCCGTGATTGCAAATGGCCTTTGGAGGAGGGGAGAAAAATATCTCTTGAGATATAATTCAACCTGTCAATATGATTCACTCCTTTGGGAGTGGACAGAACAACCCAGTAACAGACGTCAGATGGAACCTGTTCAGTATATCTCATATCAGATTGATCTAATGAATTTTGATGTTCCCACAGGCATGCCCTGTCCATGCACACTGATATACATTCCATATGTACATCCATACATACATACACTAAGAATATTCTTTCATGGCTGTAGCTTTAATGGAGTTCAGGCATGAGGACTTCCACATTAGCAGGGAAGATTTGTCTAACATACAAGTTGCCATATGTCACCAGTTTGGACAGATTCAGGTTAATGGGTTTTTGTAATTTATCATCGCACTTCTTACTGCCTGTATTAATTAATGTGAGGTATAATGAGAGCTGAAATGCTGGGAAGCAAAGGGGGAGAGCTCTTTCCATTTAAGTGATTGGAAGATATTGAGTGTGTCTCGCTCACAGTGACTTATGGCTTTGTCAACGGGAAAGGCATCACATCCTATTTTGGGATTGTGTCTAAGTGGGGGAGTGCAAATTTGGCAGCAGACATGGAATACATCAAGGATGGGCAACTGTCTTCTTTTTTTCTGGGGAAAAGAAGAAGTGGAAGGTCAGATGCCAGTTCTGTCTGCACAGCTATGTTTTATTAGTTTAGAGCAGAGTACTGAGGCACACTGCACATGTCCCATGTCTTCTCAGGACATCACTGTGTCTTGGCTTGGCTTCTCTTTGGGTGACTTGTCCATCACTACTGAGCAGGGACCTGCTACTAGTTTTCTACTACAACCTTACCAAGAAAAATGCTACCCCAGTAACACTGGTAGACTTTGTTCTGCACTTCTACTCCTGCCAATCATCATCTGCTGAACTGAATCATTTCTGCTATACTTTGGCCAAGCTCTGACTTGTACATACACTCCTAGTGACTCATCTCTTCTGCTTTTTGGACACCATATCATGCCAGATCACCCAATACAGCTTCATCTGATGATACCTACACTTCATCTTCAATAAAAAGTAATGCCTTTTCCTTCTTTGGGCTTTTGGATTCTGATCCCTATCTCTCCCTAAAACTTGTTGTGCAACTTGGATGGTTTTAGGATGACTTGCTCTTTAATATTCCTTTTAATATTCATTTTTTACTAAAAAATAGGGGGTAGAGGCTCAGATTTTTTGCAACTGCCTGTGAAGCTGAATGTGATGCTTCCATTAAAGAATGCTTTTCTACTTTTTTTTTTTCTTTTTTCTGCAGAGATAATACATACAAATAAAACCATCTTGTTCTTGTGAACCAATGATCAATCAGTTGAATTAGTCCTCTTACTTCTTTGTGAAGTTCTCTTTGAATTGAAGGACAACTACCTTCTGCTGGGAGCACTTTTTCAGCCACCTCTCTCCCAGGCTATCCATTGCAAACTGGTTGGAGGTGGGCAGCCTCTGAGAAGCAGGGGCCATAACCTGGTGAGTACCACCTTTCATGGGCAGGCAAGGCAGGCTGTTGTAGTTCTGACTCAAAACCATATTGAGGAAGGTTCAAGTAAACGTGGTTTTGCTTCATACTGAGCAGTGTCCACATTTCTACTAGTCTGTGTTGATATAGGCTGTGATAGGCTTTTTTTTGCCTTGATATGCTGGTGGATTTCCCCATCACACCTAAGTCTTTGCAGAATCCATGTATCTCTGAACGATTTTTTTCCTACCACTGGCTGTGAGGCATCATGGTCTATTGACAGGAACTTTCAGGAAGATGAGTTGGAAGAGCTCTTGGATTCTCTTTCAATGTAGAGAAACTTCAGTTCTGGGTCACTGCAATTGTTCAGACTCCAAAGCAACTTGCAAATGCAGTGTGCCAGTCCTTCCAAGAGAGCACTGTGGTGTAAAAATAGGGGGCTGTTGTTCTCCATTTACACAGTAAGAGGGTTGAGGGGCAGATGATCTCAGTGAGGGGGTGGAAATATGCCTGACAGCCACTGCCATACACGAGTGACTTTTTGCATATGTTGCAGTTGTGGGAGGGCTGACTTGAGGCATTAGGTTAAATTAACACTCCCACCTAGTTAATATCTTTGCTTTTAGCCCATTTGTCTGAGTGATGAATGTATTATTCCATTTTATTGTTCTTATATATTTTATTCCCAGTAGAAAAACAACATAGCCTCCATATTCTCTCAATTACTTCACTCAGCAATAATATTTTCTACTACATCCACTGAGCATATGTGTCTATATCTGAAACACAATGGCAGCCCAAAGATGGGAGCTCTGTCCCTAACTTCCATAGTCCTAATTTGTCTGAATCTCTTCATGCAGAAGATTCTCTTTACTGAAAGCTACACAAATGTCAGGTAATCCTGTACAACCAATTTGGAAAGTTGACCAGAATGGATAAAACCAACCAGCCCAGAGGATAGAGGTGGAAAGACCTTATCCAAGCCGGTTAGATGCTACCCAGCTCAGCTGTACCAGCTCTGCATGCTAGAGATGAGGCATTACTAGACTTTAATGAGCTTGAGCAGCACCAGCTGGGGCCTTCACCTGCCCCCTCTTCCCATAGGCTGAGGAACTCTGTTTAAGTCCAGCCTTGGGCTCCTTGTCCCATCTGTTCTTTCCTGATTGAGGGATTCTGGTTAGTTATGTCCTTGGCTGTGGGTCTATTGATCTGGTTGTTGACCTAGGAGCTGAGTTTCTGGCTTGACCTCAGACCTGTCCTGTTAGCATGGATATGTCTACTGTTCACTGAATTTGACCCTGGTTGTTATCACTGGGCCTGATTCTGAGTGGTGGATTGTATTCTAGCTTGTCCTTGAACCTGCCTCATCTCCACAGACTTCCTTAGTGATCCTGGCTCTCAGTTGATCTGAATGCCCCCTGACGCTATTTTCCCCAAGATGCTCAGAGTCCTTTTGTGCACAGACTCTTTTCTCTGCTAGTCAGGTCAGCCTGACTCAGAGCAGTAAAGGCCTTTAAGTATTCTGTATAAAATTCTAGTTTCTCTAAAGTCACTTTCAGCTTTGCTGCTAACACTAATTGATCTCTATAGAACAGATGGAGTCTCCAAATAGCCTAGTTTAACCCCAAAGCAGTAACATCTCTTGTTTCTGAGTAAAGCTCAGACAAGAGGAGTTCAGCAGGTTTCTTGGGCCCCTTGCAAGATGCAGGAGGCAGTGTTGAGCTGCTGAAAGCAGGAGAAGTTGAACCTTGCTTGGAGTGGCAGGTTTCCAGGGCACTTTGTATGCTTCACTCTGGTGTTTGAAGAGGGGGAGGATTTCTTGTCTTTTCCAGTGCTTCTTGAGAGCATATAAAAGCTTCACGTGCATTGTGTATTTCAGGTAGGCCTCAGCAGCATTCACAGACTTTGCTGTGCTCTTACACTTTCTGCTTAAGTTTTGCTTGCTTGGTCACAAAGCAACCAACTGGCTGTGGCAGGACCTGGGAGGAAAGAGCCCTTACTTAAAGTTGGGAGAAAGGGTGTATAAACTGCCCTGCAGTGTCTGCACCACGAAGGGTCTTGGCTGAGACCAGGTACTCCCAGCTGGTGGAGATGGGATTTTTTGTATTATTTTTTTTATCCTAGGAGGAGACTTACATTTTGCTGCTTCCTTGCTTAGAGTATTTCTAAGGGTATCACAGGTATGGGAAAGAAGAAGGGGCAAACTGTAGAGAGGAAAGGAGGCTGGGTGCTAAAGAGATCCTGCAAATCAGAGAGGAGTTAGGAGCCTGTCGGCAAGAGAAGGGAGAGCTGTCCTCTCAGGGAAGAGATGAATTCCTACACAATTTTGGAAGGGCAGGAGTCACTTTTCTCCCCATCCTGAACAGTGGCTCCAGAGCAATCCCCCCATCCCCTCTGTCCACAAAGCAATTTCCCTCCTTGGCAGTCCAGTCTCTGCTCTCTCGTGGCATCTGTTCTTCCCTGCACAACCGCTGTAGACCTGGCAGCATCTGTGTCTCCTCTCAGTGTTCCAATGGCATCTGCCTGTCCTTCTGTCTCTCCAACTGTGCTTCATCTGATAGGAATCAAAGTGGAAGGCACTGAAAACCACCTTGTCCTCTCTGTCCCTCACATATTTATCTGAATTCTCCTCTGCCTGCGTCACTTGTACCCTGGGGTGAATCAGAAAACAAAACCCGTGCTGGTCCTGCTATATAAAGCACCACTGGAAGTTGCTCAGCTATTCTGCTGCTGGCTGGTGCAAAGTCCCCGACAAGAACAGCACAGCTTCACTGTGGAAAGGAATTAAAATAATGTGCACATAAGCCAGCAGAGCAGCTCTCTGAGAGGACGGAGTGCATAACGGGGAGGGAGATGTAGTTGTAAAATGAGATTCTCTGTTCCTCAGGGGACTGTTAAAACCAGTCAATATTTATGAAGCTTTTAGTCTGACTCATGCAATTTGTTCCCCTTTCTACGTGCTTGTCTTTGGGACTCAGCTGTTGCTTGGCCTGTTACTGCCATAAAATGAGGTGCTATGGTTTAGCTGTCTCCTTGCATAGTGAAGTAGGGAAAGACCTCAAGCAGGGCACAGAACAGCTTCACTTGTCACCTCCTTGCAGCCAGCTGAGGGAGGGCACAGAGGGAAGCATCACTAGCTCCTATGAGATGAGGATCACACGAAAAAGCAGCAGCACTTTGTGGTTAAGTCAGAGGAGGATATGGAGTGCAGCTGGGCTGCCTGCCTGGCTTTCACATCCGCTCTGAGGGCTGTCAGATGATGTGGCTTCTTAGAGGACAAGCCAGCTCCAAAGTGTTCTCCAGGAGTGAGAGCTGAAAAAAGCAATGCAGGAATGCAGAAGCATGGAAGAAAAGCAGAGACTAGGGGAGTCGTGCCATTTGCACCTCTGCTTCTTGATCTTGAGCTGGAACAGCTTCTCCAGACCAGATCCCTCCTGACAAGTGGTTATTTGGCTGAGCCAGGACAGTGTGCCTAAGTGTCATGATATGGGATGACCTGGTAATACCACCAGAGTTACCGTAAGCTTGATCCTTCTCTATTCTGATCCACCTTCTACAGGCTCTGAGTCCATCCTGGGTGATGCATGAGCAGTGCCCCAAGGACACGAAGTGCCAAGTGAATGATGCTGTGGGGTGTCTTTACAGGAATAGTGTTATCCTAAGGAACATCCAAAGAACCATAGGAGGAAGATCTAGAGTGATGTGGAGTAGGAGCTGATTTTCTGGAGCTTACTCTGAGAACTACTACCTGTTCTTTGGAAAATATTTTTGCTACAAGTTATCCACTGAAAGTCTGAGAGGGTGAATATGTTTGGTTTATTCTGAGGAAATTGGCATAAGTGGCAGTAGCTCTTGCATTTCTGAGAGCCTGTCTTCCTACCCAGCTTGTCAGCTGTACATAGGGCCACTGAGACTGAGGTAGCTCCTGCACATGCAAAATCTGTTTTGTTGAGTGATAGCAGTACTTTCTGGATGTAGACTTGTCTACATGGAATCAAGTCTTGAAATGAGAGATCTGAGGATGTATGAATCCTTCACATCTTGACCTTGGGAATCAAGGCTGGCAGAAGTGTTAGCACCAGATTTTTTTTATTTTTTATTTTATAAACCAGCAAAGGATGAGGAAGGTGAAAATGGAAAGGTGATCTAGCAGTTGTTCAGAGAGGAATATAGCAAGCTTGGTGCCATGTGAGAACTGCACTGACTTCAGCCCCCACCAAAGGCCTTCCGACGTCGCTGCTGAAATGTCATCCAGAAGTGACTGAGTAGCTGATGGCAGGCACAGGGGCTTCCCCACAAACTGCCTCTTTTATTAGGCTGCTTATATTTCCCTTATGTGGGCTTCAGGCAGCTCCCTGCCCGGCACAAAGTGAAGAACAAATATCTGTTCTGAGTGAAAAGTGGTCAATGTGCCAGCTTTAGTATTACTTCTCACTTTCTTCAGTGAAGAATAATTTTGGAAGGTATTGCTGAAGTGAAACTTAACAGTCTCATGTGAAAGAGGGGGAAGGGAGGGCGGAACTATTGCCCTTACGAATGTATTAGTGAATTTGATGTAGAGTTAATTTGTACACTGCAGTTTCCTGGTCAGCCTGGACAAACATCCGAGTTGTGCGGCACTGTACCTGACTTGCCATTGTATGTATTCTCTCTCCAAATGGGAAGCCACCAAAAGCCCTCCCAGTGCCCAACTCACCATTTTCCTACTGCTACTATGGCATTGTATGTAAGCAAAAGTTTAGTTTAATTTGTTCGTCTTTTGCAATGCTCCAATTCATTGCCACTGCATGTTTGAATACTTCAATCCTTGCAGGCTCCTGCTCTCCTTGTCCTCCAGGGAGCCTTAATTCCCACAGGCACCATTCAGTTACTGATGGAAATTGCACACCTGCTTCTTGCTGCTCCTTTGCCAAGTGCTGCAATGCGTGCTTCCTCTGGCACAGGAATTCAGACCTCTCCTAATCTGTGTCTTTGGTTGCTTGGAAAAGCAGGAAGGTTAATGATTGGGGTGGTCAGAGGAGGAAAGACATCTTGTGCTCTGGCTTACGAGGGAGGAAAGGTGGCAGTCACCCGTCACCACTGGCCCATAGGTTTTGGACACAGTTTCGTGTGGCATCTGATTACTGCAAGATGCCTAGAACTGCTTTTCCATCTCTTTTCATTGAACAGTGAATGATCCTTTCTTGCCTGTGGGATCATTATCCTCTGCCTATCCCCAGAGCAGCCTCATCAGTTGGAGTTTGCCATGCAGTCATTAGGGGAGCTCTAACAAAGGCTGTTCTGCTGAAAGTGAACATCTTGATGAGGCCCAATTTATTTCACAGTTGTTATCCTGTTGTCCTGAGATGACAGCACGGCACTGGGAGGGGTGCCTGGTTTATTTAAGAAGCAGGCACAGAGCTATTTCTTGGCCTCCAGGAGGAGCAAAGCAGCACAAGGTGCTCCTGGTGCACTTTTTATAAAAAGCTGAAATGTTGTCTTATCTTAAATAAACAGTTATTTTTTCCCTAGCTTTATTGGGATTAATTGAGCCACTGAAACAAGCCTGCAAGCTGGATGCTGTAAAATTTGCAGTGGGAAACCTGCTGTCAGCCCAGCAGAACAGAGCTTCCATGCTTTCCGCCTGGAGGCAGAGGCTTTCAGACAGGTGGGAGCTGGGAGGTACCCTGAGATCCAGCACAAGGAGGAACCCTTGGGGACCACAACATGTGACTGTGCTGCAGTGCCAGCATTGCGTCAGTCATACATCTCCTGCTTCCTGCTTCATTTTCTCTCATCTCCAGGCCCCCCAAGGTCATTCCCATGTTTCCATAGTCTTTGAAGCCTCCTGCGGCCTTCAAGTGATTGATGCCATCTTCCAGCTACAGAGATTCCTTCAGAATGTCTTGACATGAAGCTAAGATGTGAGGAGCTGAATGTCACAATAGTGAGGAGAGTGCTGTGCCTGGTGTGCAGGACCCTGCCCTCAGGAACAGGGCTGGTGAATGCTGCTCGCTGGATTTGCTCCTCCCCAGGAGCATCAGTGAGTCTGGCAAGGACAAACATATCTGCATGATTAACAGAGCTGGAGAAAGGCATGAGGAGACACATAATTTGCGTAGGAGAAACCTGAGCAGAGAGAGCTCAGGAATTTTGACTAATTGGTGCGGCTGGTTTGGGCCTCAGCCAGATAAGAGGATACAAGTTCATTGTGGAAGTCTGGAGCAAAGAGCTGTGTGCATGAGGGAGAACTTTGGATCGCTGAAATCAATAACTGGGAGAAGAATTTTGTGAACGTGGGGCCAGTGTGCTCTGTTGCATCAAATTATAGGACATCACAATTTGGAATAGTCCTCCTGACCCTAACCCACCTTTGTATCCTTTCCTCTGATGCTCATATGTTTCCCCACTAATGTCCAACAGCAGATGATTGCACAGAGATTAAAAACTGGGTTAGCAATGGGTGGAGGATGTCCTTCTGGCTGGTCCCCATGTGCGCTTGCTGCAGGAATTAATGGCTTTGCAAGGTGGTGCTCCAGGGGCTGAGGAATAAATGAGAGAAGAAGGAGGAAAAACAGCCTGTCAATAAAAAGAAGCATGAAGAAAAGAAGAAATTTAAATAGAAAGAAAGAAGAAAATATAAAAGGGAAAAAATAATGTAAAAGGGGAACATAAACGGGGTAAAAAGTGAAAATGAGGGAAAAGGGGGTAAATAAGTGAAAAAGGGGAGAAATTAGGGGAAGTAAGGGAAAATGAGAAAAATAGGGAAGGGGGGATAAGAGTAAAGGGGAAATAAGGGAAAATAATAGAAAATAAAGGAAAAAGAAAGGAAATAAGGGACCAAAACAGAGGGAAACTTGAGGGAAAAGAAGAGGGAAATTGAAAGGGGA
>VXAB01010185.1:209482-248228 GCA_013399175.1 Odontophorus gujanensis
GGGCCATGCTCATGTAGAGGATGGGTTGGCTGGCTGGATTAATGTAATCAGGACAACTCTAAGAGCAGCTGCTGATCAGCCAGGTCACCCTGCAGCCACCTGCACTGAGCCCTTTGGCTCCAGATGGTGGGGTTTTTTTGTGAAGCATCATGTGCTGTGTCACAGTTTTCTGCTTGGTGACTTCCTCTGAGAAGCACTCTGAAAAATACAGGCAAGCTGTATGGCTCAGGGGCAGCGAGGGCAGGGGCTGACGGGACATGGACATGGGATTTTCTTTCTAGGTCATTGGTTCATGTCCAGCTCTTCTGAGTAATAGGAGGTCTGTTTTTCCAACATGCACAAATTCAGTAGCTGAGACTGCAGTGCTCATTTTGCTTCTGGTTGAAGCTGGGTGAAAGTTTTATTGTTCATTCAGCTGTCCTGGGTCTGCAGCGCTTGGCGGAGGAGATGGGCAGGATTAGCATTTCAGGCTCGTGGCTGAGCAGGCAGCTCTGCCTCCTACCATCCTGTGCTCTTTCTTCCCCATCTCTGGAGCTTCCAGACTTGCACTGGTGCCTTCTGTGGACAGACATTTTCTTAGTTACTGATGGGCAGAGAAGTGTTGGGGCTGGGATCAAGGAGACATGGTCCTTTTTACTCATTGTCATTCCTGGGGATGGCAGTGGGGTGGGAGGCTCTTCCCCATCAGCAGTACAGGACATTGCCATTCCTACTGTCTGAGCAGTGTCTTGCAGACAGCTTTGTGTTTACTGTGACTGTGTGCCTCTGTTTGATCTTTAATTTCCCATGGCAACATCAGAGAGCTTGTGCATGCCAGGACCTGGAGATGGTGGCTGCAAAGAGCAGGGTGGGCCAGTAGTGCCCTCGCTGGGGCCATGCATGGAAAGCTGCTGGGGCCATGCATGGAAAGCCATACAAGGGGAAATGTGCCTCGGGGCTGTGTGAAATGCCTCTGCTTTGCTGCAGTAAGCCTTGTTTTCCTTCTTGCTCAGAGCCTTGTTTTCTTTCTTGCAGTTCACGTCAGTGTGACGATTTGTGGGACGAAGTGACATGTTCCCTCTCTGCTTTCTCACCCCCCTCCCAGCAGGCGTGCAGCTGGCTGCCTTCCATGTACTTCCTGCTGCTCCTCTGCTTAGCGCTGGTTGGAAGGCCAAAAGACCAAGGGATATAGCTGAGCTGTTGCTAAAGCTGCCTTAAAACTTCAGAAATTTGGGGCTGCTGGGTGCTTCCACCCAGGTGCTTACAGTGCTGGTGGTGAGCTGGCCACGTGGAAGCATATTGATGCTTTTTAAAAACAGGAGCCTTTGCTCCATCTCTTGGTGCTACAAAGAATCCATCCCGCTCGCTAGGTGAGCACTGTGAGCCTTGGAGCACTGCTGCTAGGAGAGCACAGCACCTCTGCCTGTGGTGAGTGCTGTTTAGGACAGAAAGTAGCAGTGTTTAGCAGGTGGTGTGCTCTTCCTTTCTTGTTTCAGAGGAGCTTTAAGAAGCCGCACTAAATTTGTGCGTGCGTGTATGTGGTTCTTCCTTCTACAAGATACTCTGCTGAACCAGGAGTCTGTGGTTGGGGGAAAAGAGGAAGTGTTATGTGGGCTAATTAAGTGATGTTCAATTAGCGGTGGCAAAGGGGCAAATGGTTGAAGGCACTGTGAAATGAGTGTGTGTTGCTTTGGCCACATAACCAAACAGGACAGGGGGCTGCAGTGTGCCCCAGCAGCACTGCCATATTATTGGGGTGAAGGAGTGGAGGATGGCAGGGAAAGACCTGGGAGCTTTCCAAGCCCTCAGGGTGTCGGCTGTTTTTGTGGCACACAGAGCTGCTGTTCACAATCCTCATCTCTCTGCCTATGTGGTTTCAGCATCCAGGGCTGTATTTTTACCATCTTTTCCCACTGGTTTTGATCTTAGCTGCTCCAAGGGCAGGGTGTCAGCGCAGGGCTCTGGCAGGAAGGGAGATGTGCCTTCTCAGTGCTGCAGCTCTACTGACTTTCGGCCCTTCTGTAGGTGGCTGTGAAGATCTGACTGATCTGGGGACAGCTTTGGTACGTGGGTTTCTTCAGAGCAGCCTAATTAACTTGGGGAGCTTAAGTGTAGGAAGCGAGGAGGGGAGGGAGCACCCCAAAGGGTCTGGTAAAGGAGGAGATAAATAAATGAATAATAATAAAAGGGAGTTGGAAATGAGGCAGGACATCTTTAATGGTTAGATACAGGAAGGCTGTCCTCGCAAAGCAGATCTCAGAGCAGCTCATCCCCAGGGCTGGTAGTGGCTGGGCAGGTGGCAGACAGGAGTGCTCCTTCCTAGGATGAAGGGAGCTGACAGGAATCTGCAGGAGTCAGAAGCCAAGCTGCCGTCCACTCTGACACCTTCAGCTTGGAAAGCAGCAGTTGGCCAGAGAAAGCCTGAGGGGCTGCCTGCCCCGGGGCCTGTTCTGCTGGCTGGAGCTTTGCTTCTTGCATATCTGATGTAATGAATGAAACCTGATTTGTGGGTGTATGTGTGCTGACGCTGCTGTGACTTGCTAAGCTGCAAGCTTTGTAGCGGTCTCTGGTTTGGCTACAGTCACTGGGCACTGGAAAGAAAGTGTCACTTCTGCTGCTTGTTCCTCCAAATGACTGCAAGCCCTCTGAGGTGTAAAACCACACTGTGAGGTTTTAAGAGGAACTGGAACTCTTCTTGATACTTGGCACCTTCTGCGGGGGCATCGGGTTTCAGCAGTCAGCCTTGCATGGAGTCCTCAAAGTGATGCGTGAACTTGTAATGGAAGGGTACTAAGAGCCCTGTCCCGATTCCCTGCTTCCTTGTATTCTGCTGTATTATCTTTTAGGATTAAGCTGGAGGAGAAGACTGGGAAAAGCTGACCCTTCAGATTATCTTGGCTCCATCTCTCTGGAGCTGCTCTGTGAGTTTATTCACGATTGCCTGAAACAGAGGGCTTTAAGATGTGGGTGAAGCATCCAAGGGTGCCATGGCTCCTGACAGCTGGCCTCACTCCTGGGGTGCACCTACCAGCCTCTCCCCCCAGAGAAACTGCTGAACTGAGCAAGGAGTTTAGGCTTGTGCTGAGCAAGGGACAGAAGTTTTGCCTATCTGGGAAATCAATGTGTCCTTCCAACAATTTTGTGTAGTATAAGATTGTTTAAAATGCTGAAGTGAAAGCTACTTACCAGATCAAAGTAAAATAGGATGATTGCTGCTGAGATGGCTGTGGGGGCAGGGAGTGTATATAGCATAAATCCCTTGAGATGTGAGCTCCGTGCCTGAGCAGTTTGCTGAGTGGGTGGCTGTTTTGAGTTGCTCGTGAAAGGAGACTTTTTTTTTTTTCTGTTGTTTAAGTGAGCGGTGTTGGACTTAAAACTAAAACTGCTGTGACATCCTGTCTGAAAAAAAAACAAAAAACCAAAAAACATACAACAGCAGCAACCTCCAGAAAAGGACAGCATCGTATGATTCATGGGACACCACTCAGGGCATGACTTACAGCTTGTGGAGACATCTGTGTGAGCCAGGGAGTGTGATCTCCTGGTGAAAGTAACTCCTCTCCCCTTTCCCCTGGCCTCCATAGTGCTTCACCCCTGGGCCAAGTGGGGATAAAACTCACCTGGAAGGGGCAGTGGTGTTTGTTATGTAGAGCGAGCATTGGCTGCTAGGAAAGCTTCTGTCTTGTTAGCTTTCCACTTTGCACGTGTGCTGGCTGAGTCAGTTGAAGCTGTGTCAGATAGCAGAGGGCTGCAGAAGCAACTTCTGTTCACATCCGTGGTTAAAGATTAACTTCATTCACATACAAATGTAGCTGTGTATTGAATATTGTGGATGATATTTGGTGGCCTGAGTTCTGCTGCCTGGCTCTGGCGTTGCAGTGGCCAAGCTACTGGCTGAGTCTGTGACTCTAGGAGCTGCAAATCTGGGAACCAAGCAGGACGTGGCTGAAAGGGCTGAGTTTCCAAATCATGTACCAGTACTTTGGAAGGATCAAAGTAGCTCTCAAGCACACATATGAGCTTGAAGTGTTTAAACTCAGCGTTTTCTTCTGAAAACCAAAAACGTGGTATTTAACATTTATGACCTATGGATTGCGTGTTAAGCTTGGCGGATAAGGTGGAATTATCCGACATTGAAAAAGGTGTCTATAATAAAAACAGAATGAGAGAGATTTCAGTCATTCTGGGACATGGTCTGGAATAACCTTCTGAGGTCCCTTGTGGTGCTGCTTTCTGCAGTCTTAGATATTCTTGCTTGTCTGTGCGAGCACATCACCTCCTGTGTTGGAGTGCTCAGCAGATGCTATCTCAGCTTGACGACTGCTCTGGAGTACAGTTCACAGGCAGGTTTACAGAAGTAAGAGTGCCAGCCTGGTGGCCTCAGAGAGGGCATTTCCAGAAGGCAGAGCTGATGATTTCTATTTCAAAGCAGGTTAACAAAACAGACTTGTGTTCTGAGGACTTGGTTCCAAAACACATGCAGACTTCCCTCGCAAAGCATTGGTCAGGCAGGTGACAGCTTATTGTAGGGGAATGGTGCACACAGCACAAGCCTCTTGACCTCAAGGCATTATCTTTACAGCAGAGAGGATAACCTCATTCCCAAATCCCAAGCTGCTTTTAGGTTCTGTGCCAAGACTGGCAATAAAAAAAAAAAAGTAAACAATAACACACCACACTGGTGGTGGAGATATTTCTTACTCTTACTCTGTTTGACTTTTAACAGCAAAGCAGAGACTTCTCTGCTTGTTATCAGTGGGGCTGCCCAGCTTCATCGTGTTCCCTTCCCCAGCCTGCCTGGCCCCTTCTGTTTCTCAGGAGCCATCTTCTCCCTGTGTGAGGTTGATTTCCTTGGCATTGGCCGCCCGGGGTGACTAAAGTCCCAGGAATGCTGTTGAGAAGTGATGTGGATTAGCACAAGCTCAAGAATCTCTCAGCGCGATGGGAGAGGCAGGAAGGAAATGCAAAGCGCTGAGGTCAGGCAGTGTATCTCACAAAGCAGGCAGTGCTGGGACTGTGTGGTCCCTCTGGGAGCTGCCCCTGGTTTATCTCTTGCCTCAGCCCGGGCTGCTCGGCCAGGTCCTCTTGGGCTCAAGGAAATCTTAAAGCACTCGCCTGGCTGATACAGTCCCTGTGGTGCCAGCTCTTCTTTCTGATCTGCAGTTTTATTAACTCAGCATCTTTCTAAGATTGCTGGCTTGGGACAGGCTGTGCTTATTGCTCTCCACTTAATTTGTTAGCTCTGTAGACCTTAAGAAGCGGCTTTAGCTGCTGAAACTTTTTTTTTTTCAGTATCACTGTCTCCCTCTTGTCCTTTGCTTCAGGATTCAAAAACTGCAGATGTTCTGAGCTAAGTGTGACTCACACCTCGTTTATTTTGTGAACTATCCAGCGCATGATGCTGAGGGGGAGAATGCAGGCAGTGGGAGGGGATGGGGAACAAGAAATGGCTTTTAAACCCCAAAAGGAAATGCTGGGAGTGTGCCTGTGTCAACCCGGTGAGGGTCCTGGGGCACGTCAGAAGGGGCAGCACTAACATGGGAGCCGTTGAGCTGATGTCACACAGTGAAGCCTAGGCTTCCAGGCACAAGTAGTGGATGCTCTGCNACAAGCCTCTTGACCTCAAGGCATTATCTTTACAGCAGAGAGGATAACCTCATTCCCAAATCCCAAGCTGCTTTTAGGTTCTGTGCCAAGACTGGCAATAAAAAAAAAAAAAGTAAACAATAACACACCACACTGGTGGTGGAGATATTTCTTACTCTTACTCTGTTTGACTTTTAACAGCAAAGCAGAGACTTCTCTGCTTGTTATCAGTGGGGCTGCCCAGCTTCATCGTGTTCCCTTCCCCAGCCTGCCTGGCCCCTTCTGTTTCTCAGGAGCCATCTTCTCCCTGTGTGAGGTTGATTTCCTTGGCATTGGCCGCCCGGGGTGACTAAAGTCCCAGGAATGCTGTTGAGAAGTGATGTGGATTAGCACAAGCTCAAGAATCTCTCAGCGCGATGGGAGAGGCAGGAAGGAAATGCAAAGCGCTGAGGTCAGGCAGTGTATCTCACAAAGCAGGCAGTGCTGGGACTGTGTGGTCCCTCTGGGAGCTGCCCCTGGTTTATCTCTTGCCTCAGCCCGGGCTGCTCGGCCAGGTCCTCTTGGGCTCAAGGAAATCTTAAAGCACTCGCCTGGCTGATACAGTCCCTGTGGTGCCAGCTCTTCTTTCTGATCTGCAGTTTTATTAACTCAGCGTCTTTCTAAGATTGCTGGCTTGGGACAGGCTGTGCTTATTGCTCTCCACTTAATTTGTTAGCTCTGTAGACCTTAAGAAGCGGCTTTAGCTGCTGAAACTTTTTTTTTTTCAGTATCACTGTCTCCCTCTTGTCCTTTGCTTCAGGATTCAAAAACTGCAGATGTTCTGAGCTAAGTGTGACTCACACCTCGTTTATTTTGTGAACTATCCAGCGCATGATGCTGAGGGGGAGAATGCAGGCAGTGGGAGGGGATGGGGAACAAGAAATGGCTTTTAAACCCCAAAAGGAAATGCTGGGAGTGTGCCTGTGTCAACCCGGTGAGGGTCCTGGGGCACGTCAGAAGGGGCAGCACTAACATGGGAGCCGTTGAGCTGATGTCACACAGTGAAGCCTAGGCTTCCAGGCACAAGTAGTGGATGCTCTGCGGTGAGCCCTGTGGGGTCCGGCCTGCTGGAGACCCTGCTTGCTCTGCTGCCCTTCCCTGCCTCTGTCACACAGCATTGAGGGTTCCCTTAGCTCCTCTGTTGTGGTTACCTTGCTCCCTTTGAAGCAATTCAGTGTTGAAGTGCTGAGCTATGAGGCTGAGGTAATGCTGGAGGAAGCTGGTGCAGCAGGATAGAAAGAGGAAAAGATTATTGTGTGAAATTTTGCCAAGTTGCTGCACCTAAGGCAGGGCTTGCAGCCGTGCTCACAGGAGCACAAGTCTTACAGGGAGTGGCTGAGGGAACTGCAGTTTTTCGGTCTGGAGGAGGGGAGACCCAGGGGTGGCCTTATTGTTCTCTACAACCTGAAAGGAGGTTGTGTCGAGATGGGGATTGGCCTCTTTTCTCAAGTAGAACAAGCCTTGAGAACAAGATTGGCCTTAAACTGTGCCAGGGCTGGTTCAGGTTGAGTATTAGGGAACATTTATTTTCAGAAAGACTGGGGGTACACTGGCACAGGATGCCCAAGGGAGGCAGTGGAGTCACTGTCCTTGGAGGTGTTCAAGAACTGCAGCACTGAGGGATAGAGTGGGCATGGTGTGATGGGTTGGTGGTTCGACTAGATGATCTCAGTGGTCTTTTCCAAACGTAATGGTTCCATGATACAGTTCTCTGCTTCCTACCATGCCCTGACCATTGCTTTCCCTGCTGGCATTCCTGTGCTGGCATTGCTTTCAATCACAGCTGTGCTAGAAGCACACATCCCAGCACACTCCCTGCTGCGGCCCAGCAGATTGGTTTAATCAGCCTAGGGCAAACCTGTTGTCAGTGTTTCACGCTTTGCTGGACTTGCTGATCAGAGCTGCTCTGATTGTGCCCCTGCTGCTTGTTTGACTGCCTGATGGCTTGCAGCCAGGGCCTGGGAATGGGAAACTGAGTTAATTCTCAGTGGTGAACGAGCATCAATCTTACCTTTTCATTTCTTAGCCGTGCAATTAGGGAATAAGTAAACAGATTTCTTATCCCACACCACGAAACCTCTCAGAGAGGAGGAATTGTGGTTCTCTTGTCACTGGGGCCATCCTATTTCTCAGCATAAACCCAGTGCCAATAATGTGTTGTAATGGGCTGAGAGTGAGGACTCATGCTGCTGAAGCTTCGTTTCAGACCACATCTGTCCAATCCGCATCCTCAGTAATTTCCCATCAGCCTTGTTGCTGGATGCACCTTCAGGGTAGGAGAGTTGGTTTTCTTGGCCTCCGTGCAGCTGCAGTCATGCTTGACTCAGTGCCACAAACACTGGGTCCATCTTGGGGGAGGGCTCAGCACTTACCATCACCCCCAGATTTGAGGGAGTTACAGGTGTACCCAACTCCTGCCACCTGGCTGGCTGACAGCACTCTGTTCCGTTCATAATGGGATGTTCTCATACTCCTCTGCATGTTGTTCTCAGGCTGACAGAACTTAGGAATAATGTGCTCAGATGAGTTAGGGGCATTCAGTCCAGCCAAGATTTGGGCGGTGATGAACATCTCTTTCTTTTCTGCCAACAACTTCAACCACGCAGAGCGAGGTCTGCATGCTCCTGTTAGCCATTCATAGATTTAGGAGGACAGCCATCAATTAGAAGAAGAAAACAGGTTTTAAATCCCTGCTTTATTGTAGGAATGAAGCTCACTCAAGGAGACAAGACTTTCTGTGGGGCTTGGTGCAAGGCTGCTGGGAGAAGAGCAGCAGTGTTCTACCACTTTTTTTTTTTGTCCTGCCTTTTTGCCTGCACACCCAGTATCTTTCCATCACTGTGATTTTTCCCACATAAATAGCAAAGCGTAGCTAGGTGTGAGCAGAATGGAGCATAGAATCTAAAGTCCTTCTCTGCACATGTGCCTCTCTGGGGAGGGGAGGATGGAGCAAAGGTCCGCCAGCACCCTCAGCGTCATGACCAACACGGCAGAGCTCTCAAATGCCACAGGGAGCAGAAGGGGGTTCAGAAGGGCTGGGATGCAGTTTCATAATCTTTGCAGATGTTTTCACATCTGCAGCTCTGGAGATGTTCACCCTTGCTTCTGCTCTCCCTTGTTTTGCTTGTACAGCTGTTCAGGCAGCTGTGCAATGAATTTTGCTCACTATGGTAAATACAGCACTGCCTTTTCTTTCTAGTTTGTGGGTGGGATTTTTTTTCTGTTTGTTTGTTTCTGTCAGACCTTTGGTAGGAAGTGTTACTACTCTTAAGATGTGGTGGTAAAAACACAGCCCTGGATCTGGACAGGCTCTTAGTAGTGCTACACTGTGATGTCTCTGCTTAGCTCCAGCCTCTGAGCCAGAGGTGCCTTTCCAGCAGGCTGGGTGATGCTATGTGAGCAGAAGGTGGCTGTCTCACCATCATTCTGTGAAACCTAAATAGTATTAGGGACCACAGAGGTAAAGTCTCTTTGGGGAACATCTGTCCACATCCAATAAAAACGTGTTCATGAACACCAGACACCCTGAGTATGTCACTTGTGAGCAGCACTGCTGCCTGAAACAGCTGTGCTTTTCCCAGTTCTGTGGCTGAAGGAAGCATTTATTTATAGGAAAGGCCAACTGAAAGTGTTTCATTGCTACTTAGCATTTAGTATCCTCTTTTTTTTAAAAAAAAAGAAAAAAGAAAAAAGAAAAAAAAAGTAGTTGCAATAAAAGGAAAGCGACAACAAAACCTTAATTGCACCATGCAGAACTGTAGATGCCTAAAGTGAGTCACTCTGGGATTGTGTTACTGTAATCATTGTCCTCCTCTCCACCCTGCTGCTTGTCCCCCCTTCCCTGAAGCACTGCCTTTGACCTTGAAGGGAGGGCTGCTTGAAGTGTAGCTTCCGCCCTCAAATGCACCAAGGCTTCTCCTTGATCATATTCAACAGGATTTTTTGGTTAAAGTGCTAATTTGACTGCAGTCAGAAACTCTTTTGAAAAGCCTGTGATGCTCTGTGGGTGCCCAGGAGCATCCTAATACATCTCAGGGCATGCCACCAAGAGATGAAGGAACGCCATGGGACTGTAGCTGCCTTCCCCTCCCCTTGCAGTGTTTCCTGCCCTTTGTGGGGATGGAAATGGGGTCTGCTCACACTCTTCAATGAGTGGGTTCCTCACTTGTAGTTTTGCTACACCCTGGGGGCTTTAATATCCCCTTGAAGTGGGAGCTCTGCATGCGGCAGTGCACGCTTTGTGTGACTATTCTACCAAAACACCAGGCACTGCATGTGGCCCTGTCCCAATAGGTGTGTGACTGTTTTACTGCTCTGCTGCCTATCATAACAAGTTAAAAATAAACCCTTGTGTTTTCCCACAGTGTGGGCAAGTGTTCCTTTGAAAGCTCGAGAGTGAAAGTGATCAACGTTTGTAAAAAATATGCTTCTTTCAGACTGGTGCTCATCCCCTTCCTGTTTATTTGTCTCTGGGTCAGCACAGCTTCCAAAAAGAAGCTGAAAATTACCCGTGGTGGTAATGCTGTGGGTGGCTGTTTTGGGTTCTGCAGGTTGACTTCTGGAGTCTGAGTGCAACTCGAGGGGAAGACAGAATCTTTCCCCTGAGAAAGGAGCAGTATATTGGGGGAGGTGTGTTTCCACCAACGTTTTCCGCGGGTAATCTCAAGACTTTTTCAAACCAAATGGCTCCCCTAAGTTTTGGCTCAAAAATAAAATATTTTCCATGGGAAAATCTTTATTTTTGTCTGAAGTCCATAAATTAACTCAGAAACAGTTTTTACACTGAAAATGCCTTGATAGCCCGTGCCTGGAGCACGTCTGGTAGGCTCAGGGGTAGGAGGCTATTCACTACCCCAGGAGCTGAGCTGGCCCTGGCTGATGTATGTGCTGATGGAGGGAGGGTGAGCAGTTAGAATGGGTTTTGAGTACTCGTTCATGTGGTCTAAGGAAAAAAGAAACCTTTTGTTGTATCTCGTGATAAGTGTGAAGATTGAATTACTTGCATTTCAGATTCTCAAGGTCTTGTTTTGGACCTCAGCCAGCCAGTCCTATCTCAGGGCTGGGTAGATAACATTTTCCTTTTTCACTTCCAACTTAGGCCTATCTACATAGAAATTAGTTTCCTGTGATTCTTTTGGGCTTGAATTCTCATGACCATTGAGAGGGCATTGGATGTGAAATCTGTGTATTCTGCAATCACCTTACAGTTTCCAAACCCCGTTCGATGGGAGTGAGCAGCTCTGGTAACTGTGGTAAAACCCTGGGAAATCTGATGGAGGCCTTCATTATTTTTAGAGCATGGGAGTGTGGAGATGCCAGGCAAACTGCTTCCTTGGAGTGCACGTTGTGCCAAGCACACCAAGTGCCAGGTTGCAGGTTTGGACTGTTGTGGGTTCTTGCTACAGCTGTGTTCAAGCCGCTGAAGTTGCTGTCATTTAACTTTCTGTGTTGGATATTGGTGCTTGATGTTTGTGTGCATGACCAGTGAGTATGCACTGGATGAATTTCTGGTGTGATTGCACAGCAATCAGTGCTGGTCCCAATAACGTTTGACACTTTTCATCCACGCTCGGAGTAAATACAGAGTTGTTAGCAGTTAGTAATGACTCGAAGCCAGGGTGTGTAACGTGAAGGTGGGGCGTATTTGCACAGCCACCTGTATGGCAAACTTGGCTCCACACTGCCTTACAGGAGACAAGTGCAAGGGACATAGCTTGGCATGAGGAATGCAGGCTGTGTTCAAAGTCTGCATGGCGGAGAACAAGGGCTCTGGGAGTGAGCAGCTCAGCGCTGGGCATTCCAGGGCTGTGGAGCAGGACAGAGATGTGCCCCCTGAGCACTGACTTTGTCTGGTTTGAGCAGGGCAGTGCTTGTGCTTGAAAGTCCAAGCACCTGCCTTGATAGTTTTTCGTTTCCCCTTCCTTCCTCCTTATCCTCATTCTCTTGCCTTGTTTCCCTGCACAGTGTGTCGAGACTTTGCTGTTCTGGAAGATCATACCTTGGCCCATAACTTGCAGGAACAAGAAAGTAAGTAACAGTATTTGGAACAAACTGAATCAAATGTATCCCAGCAGATAACTTTCTATGTTGCTCTTGTGCTGGTGTTGTTTCTTTTTTTTTTTTCCTGAGAAAAATCTTCCCTGCTTTATTATTATTATTATTACTATTTTTTATTCTTTCTAATGGAGATTGTTATCCTCTCTGTATTTGCCGTCGTGTAACACTACTCTGCATTCTACCCCAGCTTATATTGCCCTCTAGAGATGGTTGCATTTTGTATATTCTTTTTTCTCATTCCCTTTAGAATTGAGTTTGTTTACGCTGCTTATAATAAGATTGCATGTGGGAGTGCACTTGAGGTTTCATTGCTGTGTGAGGCTGTTAGAAATGACTAGCGTGTCTGGAAGCTTCCCATTTTACAGGCTGACCTGAGTGCAGCCAGAAGAGCCCTGCTTACTGACTGATTTGAGAGCTGCTAGTGCCTGCCTTCAGAACGGAGGCTTCCTTTTAATGAAGACGTTTTGAGGCAAGGCAGCTGTGTGCTACAACGGTTTAAAAAGGAGAGGAAAAAGAAGTACAGCCAGGAACTTCAGAGTGGGTGGTGATTTCTGTACAGGATATGTTTGCGTTTCAGTCAGGGCTGAAGTGACCTCTCTAATCTGTTTTGCTGTGTGCCAGTTGCCTCGGTATCTACCAGTACTAGGTGCTGATGCTGTTCCAGTGGCTCCACTGGGTGTGCATCTTGCACTGAAGCTGCTCTTACTGCTGGGATGTGAGACCACAGAACAAAAGCTGGCTTTCAGCTGCAGATCTTACAGCCATTTTTCTTGGAGGCAGTATCCATGTATGGTAAAGGACTCACTGCAGCGTTCAGTTGCTCTGTTGCTAAATATAAAGTCAGTGAGATTCTGGAACCTATTATGTAGAGAGGGAGAGGAGATCCTCTCTCTGGATTTTCTTGAAAGCAATTTAGAGAAGAATCCATCAGAAGTGGTTTAGGTTCAGCTCATCTTCACTGGCTCCTGGTGGTCCTTTCCAGCCCAATTTATTAATCTAGGGTTATTTCCCATGACCAGAAAATAAAATACAAAGCCTAAAAGTAAATACTTACAAATCTGTATGCAGTTAAGATACGTAGGCCTTGTTTTGGTAATAAATGTATATGCAGCTTTCGCAGAGTTGAAGTGAGGCAATCTCAAGTGCTAACATAATTTCAATATGGGACTTACCCACCTGTAGAGAAGTTAATGGCATTACCCTGCAGTAAACTGTCTTCCTTTCTAGCCTGGAATCTCCCTCCCACTTGCTTCATCTTATTCACACCATGACATTCAGCCAACTGATTTTCGGGGTTCTTCTTTGTGCTTATTTCCAGTTGAGCATCACTTGGCGACAAACATTCAGCGTAATCGTCTGGTGCAGCATGACTTGCAGGTGGCCAAGCAACTGCAAGAGGAGGAGGATCTGAAAGCACGTGCTCAAATCCAGAAACGCCAGAAAGACCTGTGAGTTTAGGATGGAGCTGTTCAAATGCTCATGCCATTTAATCAGTGCTGAAATGAGTTGATTTGTTTCAAGTTGGTGCACGGTACAGTGGGGTATAGGTTCATATATAGGTATAGGATCAGCCATTTGCCTTTAGATATCTGTTGCTTTAGAAGTATTGATGTTAGTCTCTAGAATAGGACAGGATAGGAGCAGATGGACCTGGGGTCTGCCTTGGCTTGGACTCCGTTGGCTGCCCATGGAAATAAGCCTTCCTATTTGTTGGCAGGGAGGAGTAACTTGGCCATTTGCAGTAGATTTGTCCCTGGCTGAAGTCTGAGAGAGAAGAGTTTACACTACAGAAATACACAGTGTTATAGTGAATTCCCTCTCTTGTGGAAATGGCAGATACTGCCTTACCTTTGTTGTGCCTTATGAGTGCTTTTGTGGGTTTTGGTACTGTACACATTGGTGCCTTGCTGTGCTGAACAGTTCAAAGCTCCTACTTGTGTTTGCAGATGCTCCAGCAAAAAGCATGGCGGGAAGAGGAGCTGCTGTTCTGAGGCCATTTGGTAGAGGTAGCTGTTGTGGACGTTCCTTCTCTTGCAGTCACTTGACTTCTGCAGGAGGATCCTTAATGACTGATTCAGTTTACTCTGCAGGTTTGCTCAGGGCCCCCCCTTACCAGATCTAACAGAGTAGCTTGTGATTTGGATTTCTGTGTGCTATGACTATGGAATAAAAAATTGTACTGCAGAGCAAAACGAACTGGACTTACCAGCCTGGAGTTGACTTTGATCATTTTCTTGTATTCTTAACTCTAAAGTTCTTGCTGTGCATGAGAAGTAACAAATGGTTTGTGTGACAGGGCTCAGTAAGATCACAATGATGAGAGACTGCAGCTTGCTTTCTAATGGAACTCCCTGCATGGTCTGCAAAGCAGAATGCAGTGCAGCAGCTGGGAAACGCATCCTAGCTTGTCTTGCTCTGTGATGCCACCCGCTAGATCAGTTGATGGTGGATCACAAACCCTGAGGGGTTCATCTGGCAGAGAGCGATGTAGTAGAAGAGCTCTGTGCTGCAGATGTGTGTGATACAGGACTGGCTTCAAAGGAGCTGTTCATAAAAGATTTCAAGGCTGGGGTGTGACAAGTCAGCTGCTGTTCTCAATGGTACTAACATATGCAGACAGTATGTGTGCATCTCTGAAGTTTGTGCTTTATTTCAATAGCTTTGCTAGCAATTAGAGATGTGAGCCTGCAAATGACAACAATTAACTTTGTATGACAGGGATGATTCCTTTTTGCTACTTGCTGGGAACTGCAAACAATTTTATTGTTGTAGGACTTCTCAAAATGGGATTTGCTAACTTTGTGAGCCAAGTTACAGACAGAAATGCTGATGCAAAACGTGTCAGCAGCAGTTCTGCTCCTGAAAACGTGAGCTTTTCTGCAAGAGTAGTTTTTGTTAAAAAAAGAAAAAAGAAAAAAAGTTGGAGGCATCCTTTTCTGACTGGATCTGCTTCTTCCTTAATTCTCAGTATGTTCCCACTGTCTCTTCCTTATGCAAGACCATCGAGTTCTGGCAACACTACGACTCCCACTGCTGGTGTGTGCTGTGTGGCCTAGGACAGTGTGACCCTGCAAGTTGATGGGAGGAGTGAAGAGGCAGAACTGGGTGGTCTGCTTAGAAACAAAGAGCATAACAAAAAAAGCTCATTTAACTTAAGGTTTTTTTTGTTTTTTTTTTGTTTTTTTCCCTGGGAGATATGAAAGACAAAGAAAACTGTTCTTGCTTATCTTTCCTTTCTTGAGGAATGTGGGGAAGCGTCAGAACTCTGCTAGTACTCCTGCTTCTTTGAAAGTATCTCTCACGTGGAGCTGAGCAGCCTGCGTGCTGCCAGGCATAGCAGCAAGGCCACTAAAATAACTGCAGTAGTGTGAAGAGATGCTCTTTCCTTGTTTTGTTCTGTTACATTAATGTGAACAGCTCCTTTGAACACTTCCCTTAAACCCTTTTGTTTTTTCTCATCTGGCAACAATTACTTGCTCCAGCCCACCTGAATGGCAGCTTTCTAATCAGTGCCTTTATGTTTTATTTTTCTCTAAGCTGATGTTTCCTTGACAGTAACACTACTGGCTGTGCAGGCATGAAGGGCACCTCAGTGCAATGCTGGGAGGTGGTGATGTTGATACTGCTCTGTGTGATTGCTGGAGACTAAGCTATTGAATTCACAGTGAAGAAACTAGAGGACAAGAAGAGCTGTCCAAGTTCTTTAACCTTTTTGCTTATGTTCAAGCCAAGTTGAAACACTAGCCTATGTTAAATAACTAATCAAGTCTTAGTGTTTAATTACCACTGAGCAACAAAAAAAGACAAAATCCAATCCTTTGTCTCTGCTCAGTGGTTTTGAAAGAGCTTGATATGGTGTACTTCAGGATGTGTGTCATCAGGAACAAGAAAGCACTTCTGCTTGTGCATTACTTCTGGTGTTTGCTGTGAATGGAGAGGCAGTGACCCTGTTGCCTTGGCTCTGGAAGACAATTAGCTGTTTGTCTCATGCTTGTCTGAGAAAGATGGATTTTAAGCGTTTAGCAATTCAGCTGGTGGCAGTGAACTCATCACCTTAGCTTTGTTCACAGGTGCCAGGAGGAACTAGAGGCTTGCAACAATGTTGATGGGTTTGACCTTTCTAATTTATTTTCTACATGAATCCAAGTAATCTGAGATTGGCTTCCTAGAGGATCTGATATTTTTAGGCAAGTTGACAGTCTGCTTCTAGGGCTTGCATATTAAGTTGTCTGCTTGGTGCTGGTTCCCCGCTGCTACCAAGTTTGCCAAGATTCCCTTTTTATGAGGCAGGTTCAAGAACTATGTTTGACCTGTGTGCTTCTGAATAGGTCTCTGCCTGCGCTCGGGTGCAGCACACAAACACACACTTGCCAACTACCAGTTCTCTTATGAGGATGAAAGAAACCGATGTCTGAAATTGTTTTCCCTATCAATAACTCCAGCCCTACACAAACTGAAATTCTTGAGTACCTTCTAGGGTGACTTTAGGCCTGGGTCAGTTTATGAAAGTGAGCAAATGTTTACAAATATGGTCTAGGAAAGGGAAGGAAACATCACATTGTGACACAGACTTGGGGTTCTTGTGTGTTTGGAGCAGGAAGGGGAAATATAAATAACGTATGGGACCCAACTGTAGATCTGTTTCTGATGAGCAAATGACAGAAGTAAAAAAGCTTTTTTTCCTTACTGCTTCATGTTCCTTTTGTTTTCTCTGACAGATCAGATTTTCTTGGTGGTATTTCTCCTCTAATGCACTTCTTGCAGTGTTCTTCCCCACCCTAGACCAGCTAACCAACTCCTTACACTTTTATTGATCTTCACCTATAAAATAAGCCTCTGTTGTGCCATTGCTTGCTCTAGCAATGCCAGTTCTCTCAGTTCTGCTGAAAGTGCTTGTTTGCATGTAAGATTTTAATCGCATCAGCTCATGTCCTAGAATCCCTTCTAGGCCATTGCCTCCAAGTGTGCCAGGTCATTTAAACCCTGATCCTTCTTCAAGACAAGAACAGCTGCTCCAGCCCACACTGTGCAGCTTTCATGTGGCTGAACTTGATTCTCTTGAAATATTTGCCTGGCTTCCATAATATACTCCTGGTAATCCTCCCATCACCTATCTGATCAGTGCCAGCATATTCTTCAAAAGATTGTATTCTGATGAAGCAGGCTCTGCCTGTTGCTGTTCTCATTACCATCTCCTTCTGTGCCTTACCTTTTAGCAGTTCTGATTGCAGAGGTAGCTTTAGACTGATAGATACTATTTTCTCCTTTTTTCCTTTTTTTCTTCCCTCTGACCTGTTCAGAGCAGACATTGGCTCAACTTCAACGGCACTGAAAGAGAGGGCTCTTAATCTTTACTCTCAAATCCCCCAGCCCTGATCTGGATCACCTTGAAGGACTCTTGGCCATCATTCAGTCCTGTTTGTTGGGCATCAGAACATGCAGCTGAGCATTGCACAATTCTTGCAGATGCTTTCTGTATGACATTCTAGAGATACGTATTTCCTGGTCTATCCACCCAGATGAAACTATTGGATTCATGAAATTTCATGTCACAATTACTGATTTTCTGTTCTCTAGTTAATACAATCTTGTGCTGCTCCCACATGTGCAGTGGTGCTGTGATGATTGCTTCCCACCCCTCATGTTGATGCATGTTGCTGTTTTCCCTACTGACTCTGCTTTGGCTTTTGTATCTCATCCCACCTTGGCAGCATTTCTCATTCATTACCGAACTGCTCCAGTCTCTGCTTGGCCTACATACTGCATTTCCAGTAAGCGTGGCTGCACTTTCTCCTCCTTGACTTTCACCTGAAAACCACTTCCCAGAAATGCTTGTGTTAACCTTAATCCTAAACCCTTTCTTTGGCACCACGTGTACATGTGCTCTTCAGCAGCGTTAGACTGCTGTTTACAGAGACTATGTTCTTCCTTGGCATGCTCTATCTTGCTGTTCCTATCTGCTTTCTTAGCAAACTGCCTATGAAGCTCTTGTCTCATGCTTTATCCTTCGGTCATGAATGTTTTGGGACCTATTTTCTAAATTTGATCAGCCTTAAGTACAAGGAGTCCTGGGTCTGGTGGGAGTTCATGAGCTCCACACTACAGCTGAGGAATAACAACTTTTCTGTGTGAGTTGGATAGGTGCTTTTAGCTCTTTTATCCCTCCTTCCAGGCTGACTGATGTCTGTGACTTTTAGGTACTTATGATCCTCGTTTCCATCTCTTGTAGGGAACGGCAGGACTCGGAGATTGCTCAGGAAATCCAAGTGAAGCTGGTTTTTGAAGCAGAGCAGCGACGCCGGCAAGAGGAAAAAGATGAGGTAACTTTGTTTAGATGGCAGAGCTACTTGAATCAGCCATTTTAGTGCAGGCATTTCTCAGCCATTAGCTGCAGAGGCTCCGTTGCCTGGTGTCAGCAGTTGATGTCACATGTAGTGTGTAGTAGTGGAGTCGGCATGGATTATCAGTACACACAGAGATTTCAGGGCACCCTATTACAGGTATAAAATACTGTTGTAGTCTGCAAGGGCTGTTGATGCCAGTGTCTTGCTAACAAAGAGGGCAAATAATAGTAGGCCTTCCTGAGGGGTCCAGAAAGTTCCAGATTAGAGGAACATGCGTGTGGGCTTGGAGTGTGTCTCCATGTTTGACTGCAGATGAGACCCTGAGAAATCCAGGGAGTTTGACAATGCTGAAGAGGCAGCTAGTGGTATTTTTCTCTATAGGAAGTATTTAAACACAAGGCTGTTTCTTGCAAGAACTAGAAATAATTTGTCTTCAGCTGACTGATGCATCAGTTTGCTCGTTCAAGACTTCATTTTCTTCTTGTACTGCTAAGTCCGAACAAGTACAGAAAGGCTGGCCAGGGAGACATGGAAAAGCTTCCAAGAGGATCTTGTAATGGGAGAGAGAGGAACGCTCTGGCTAAAGTATTTGTGCTGTAAGTGTGACCATCTCTTATCTTCCTGAAAAAAGTGAAGGAGATGCAGTTCTGCTTCTGCTGGCAGCAGTATTGCAGCCACACAGGTTTTAGCAGAGAGCTTCTGGGTTGTCAGCAGTCTGACACCGAGTCCCTGCAGCCTCCCAAACCAGCATACTGATTATCTCTGGATGCTGGGAGCAATCTTCAGATGAGTATAACTCGAAGTGATGAGGAAAAGTCATAAATATTCCTTCTCTTCCTTTTGGCTTGTAGGTAGTTCTGAAGTGTGGCTGAAACAGGTATGTGCTAGGTCAGGCTACAGATGAGTATTGAAGGTGAAGCAGTACTGCCTGACTTTGCAATAAGACTTCTCCTCTTGGTCGATTTTAACCTCCCCAGAGGGAAACAAGTTGTTTTGGTGAAGAGCCTGTGGTATCCCCAGGTCCTTAACAAAGCTGGGTACCATACAATTCTGAATTACTGAAATAATAACTGGTATTTGAACATCAGTCCATTGCCCTCCGGTGCTTGCTTTGCTTTTAAGGAGTTTCAGCTCTGACTTTGCTTTTCACTGTTGTTTTTCCTACCTACCATGTATATTCTTCATGCTCAGCTCTATAAAGTCCCTGAGGACTAGGGAGGCTTAGGTGAATATCATCCAAGGGTAAGGTTGTCCTGCTGGTATCTTCCAGCTTCTCTTCCTAGCTTCAGATCAGGCCCCAAATGAGGAAGCCCTAAGGAGCTGTTTACTGTTGCTAGGCCTTGTTGAACCATCAGTCATTTTGACGGAAAACCGATTAAGAAAATGGAGTGCTGTTCTTTGATTGCCTATCTACCAAAACAGTGACAAGATAAATGGCCTACAGTCCCCACTGCACTCCTGTGCTGTGTGTTGCTCCTCTCTTCTAACACCCCATTTGACTTTTCTTTTCCTTCAACCTCTGTCAAATTGATGCATCTCCCTGCTTGGCATACTGTGATCCCCCTAAATTAAATCTAATTTGAAGCAAGTTCCAGACTTGGTTTGGGAAGTGCTTTCAGTCAGAAGTGCCTTCAACCTGGAAGAGTCTGTGCTTCTCTGTTTTTCCTTGGTCATGGAGTTTAGGAGCCACTTGTGTGAGCCTCCAAAGTGTTGCTGGATGCCTGAGGTTGCAAGTGAAATCCCTCCTGCCACTTTTTGGCAGTTGCTACTTTGCAGACTTGCATGTAGATGGACTAGGAACCTGCAAGTTGCTTGGTGAGCTCAGTGGTGGGTTGTGTGCTAGTTGCTGATACTGCCTTATGTGTCAACCCTGTCCAGTCCATGGTTTTGAATGCAAGAGAAATGCTGTCAGTACTGTCTTAAAAAAACTATGAGGATTTTTATAATTGTATTCTAATAAAAGCATCTGGAGATGTTTTGTGAGGAAGGTAATGATTATTTTCTTCCATCTCTGCAGGACATTGCCCGTCTCCTGCAACAGAAAGAACTGCAGGAAGAAAAAAAGCGCAAAAAGCACTACCCAGAATCCCAGGGACACAAGGGCTATGAGGATAGCTATTATTCAGAAAATGGAGGTAAGTTTCAGCCTTAAAAGGGATCAAGATCATGGTTCTGTAGGTGAATCTGGTGATCTGGGCAGTTTGTTAGGGTGATTTCCCTTATTTGCATTAGATTTTGCATTCAGTACTACGGTATTGTATGAATTTCCAGGATCAGGATCTGACTTTATTCTGAAGTCAGGAATTGTGGAGGGAAAAACAATAGCTGAGAGTACTGGTAAGACAGTTATTTCTACATGATGCTTCAGCTGTGCAGAAGAGAAATGCAGATGCAATTCCACACTTATAACTGTTTCTCTTTGAATGTGTGTACTCATCTGTGGTGCTGGCACTGCTACTTGCATACACAGGTAAATGCTGGTTCATGGAACAGCCTTTCAAAAAAAATTCCTTGCAGGTATGTATCCAAGTGCTAAAATTAGCACAACTGCTTTGAATGACTTACTGAATAACAAGGTCAGCTCCACAGAATCTTTGCTATGATTATCCTCTGGGGTTGCATTTTGTGAAGAGGATGCGACTCTGCGCTGTGTTGCTTTCTTTTGGGTGTCTTCTACAATCAAATATGAACTTCCTTTAAATTGAGAAGGGAGAATCTGTGTTTAATTATGGAGCAATGTGGTGATTGGTTTGCTGTGCACTGGTGGTGGCTCTTGTGTTCTTTCTTAGAAAATGTGGTGGGGAAGAGATGGGTTGCTTTCGATCAGCAGGTTGTGAAGATGAAATTCAAACCTCTTATTTCTCACCTTGACATTGATACTGCTGGCAATTATAAGCATCTTCATCTGAACTTGAAGTATTTTAGTGCCAATTGAGTAGAAGCTCAAGGAAGGACAAGAAAATGCACAGCACGAAGTGCAGAAAGGTAACTAGATGGAAACTTTATGGCCACCAGTTCTCTTATGTGTGCAAAGCTGGAAAGACTTTGTTCTGAGAGTTCTATGGTCAACCCACAGTTTAATTTTTAGGAATTAAGTGGAACAAGTCCCTGGAAAAATTACAGTAGAGGCGATAGTGTTGCCAGGCAGAGATGGTACAACAGGATGGATTTTTGTAACAGAGAGCAGCTGACAGAAAGAAGCTTCTGATTTCTGAATTTAGATTGTTATGGATTTGGAAAGCAGGATATTTTGGGGATCTAATTGTTCTTCCTGCTGTAATCTGTAGTTTTGGAAATGTGGTGGAAGGATTTATTGCTTGACTGTTCATATTGGTGCTGCACTTGATCCTTGTTCCTCAAAAACTAGAAAGGACTGAAGTGGATTTTGTTGACTGGATTGTTAGCACGTTAATTGAAACCCTGTAAAATACTTGGGCACTGTTTGATTAGGCTTCATCATTCTCTGTTTGTGTCATGCTCATTACGAGTGAACTTAAACACAAAAGAAAAACCCTTGCTTTATCTGGGTTTTAGTCTGTCTTGACTGAATAAAAACTTATCCACATCCAGGAGGAGTGTGGATTAGGGTTATTGCTCCAGAGCAAACCAAGCCTTTAAGAAGTGGAAAAATAAACATGAAAGAAAGCAGAATTCCTACCAGAAGTGTCCGTGCCATGAAAAATATTTCAGTATTAGCTTAGTCTCATGCTGCTTGAGAGAGTAACACCAGGACCTAAAGAGTGTTTACTTGGCTCCCGCAAAAGGTGCTGTGGAAACCAGTGCCTGCTGAGGAGTTAACAGCCCTGAGATAACCAAAAAAGCAAACTTCCTGCCTGGGCTGTCTGGCATGATTGTGTTACCTGCACCAAACTTTTCCCAATACAGCCATGCTTTGCTTTTGCATGATCTCCCTTCCTATTCTGACATATTACTGAGCTTTCCCTAAATGACAAAACAAATTAATTCTTAGACCCTTGTTGGTATCAATTAGAAATCAACAGAAAAAGCAATACTTCTGACTCTTGCTTTCAGATTCTGCTGTGCGTTGTTCAGTAAGTCACTTAAATTGTTGCACTGGATGTCCTCCTTCTGTAAATCACACTAGCAGTCTGAAACTGAAGACAAAAACCCACCAGCTAACAGGAGCTGCTGTGGTTATTCTTACATTTCTTGGATCTTTAAAGATACACTGGTTTGGGATGAAAGTCACACAAACAAAACCCGTTTGTTTTCAAGATAGGTTTTCAGTAGGCTCTGTTTTTGCTGGCTCAGAGAAAAGGTATTTTTCTGGATAGCATGACATGAAGGAAACATTGAGTTTTTTTGGTTTGTGGATGCTTGTAGGGAAGGTGGAGCTATTTGTTAATACAGAAGGTGCTGGGAAATCTGTTAAATGTTTTCAGATGCTATAAAAACTCTCAACAGTGGAGCAGGAAAATCTTACACTTTTCTTCGTGTGCTTCTGTTTCAAATCAGCCTCTGCTTGAAGGAATTTTTTTTTGCAGCAGTACACATTTGCTTTGAAAAGCTGCTGGGGAGATAATGGTTCACTCAGTGTGATGATTTCTTTCTCAGCAAATAGGATGATTAGAAATGAAATAGATGAGCAGATTATATACACCCAGACTTCTGCATCTGTACACTTGTGGCTGTTTTATTACTGAAACTAAAAGCAAAGAAAAATTTCCACCTGCTTTCTGGAAAGCTCAGAGGAAACAACCTCAGTAAGCTGCTGAGTAAGCGGCTTTTCCAGCTCTGCTGCTGAGGTCAGGAGCTTGGTTGCTGCGAAATCTTATCCTCCCCTTAAGCTGCTGTAGCCCTCTGCAGTCAGGCCAAATTTCTGTTTATGCAGTGAGTAGCCTGAAACTTCTGTGTCTTCAGGAGCTACGTGACAGTTTGTGGTGGAAAGTAAGTGGATGCAGCTGCTGTCTTGTCATCTTTCTTACAAACATAAAGAAAAAGCAATCCCATCCCAGCCCTTTCTCTTCTTCCCACTTGCTGTGGGTCTTTGCCTGTTAAGGTGAGGCTGTTGTTTCTGGTGAACAGCCGTGTGGTTAAAGCCAGAGTGATGCATGGATGCCCATAATCCAGGATCCAACCTGAGTCTCTGCTTGGAATCTTCTGCCCTTAAGCCCCACTGCTGCCTCCCCAGCCTTGCCTCCAGAGGGTTCCAGTGTCCTGCAGCAGGGACAGATCACCAGGGGATGGATTGCTCTGCTCTGTTTTCCAGCCCTAATGGCATCAATAAAAATCCTTTATCTTCACAGTAGCTTACTTCTGGGCTGCATCTGTGCTTTCTGCTTGAACCCCATTGCTTCCTGTGTTGCCCTGACGTAAGGTAGGCCCCTGTTTCACTCTGCTATTGCATCCCTTGAGCATTATGTCCCCATTCATTTCTTTCCAGCTGCACTGTGCTTTACTTCCATTTCCAGCTTTTCCTTGCATCACACTGTGATTCTGGCCTCACTGAGCTCCTGTCAGCCCCATGTCACTAACCAGCTCCTTGTTTGTCCTTCCCCTGCTGCTCAGAGCACCTCCAGGCTGACCCCAGGGAGCAGGTTTCTGAGCCTCGCAGGGCACGTGGTGATGATAGGCACACGCACCGACAGAGAGAGCACCGAAAAGCACGCTCACTTTTATCCCACAGTGCCTCCCAACACAGGCACCCCCCGCTGGAGGATCACCGTAGGTCTCCTCAACCAAGCGAGGGCACCGATAGTCATCAGCAGGGCTGCAAATCTGCCAGCCAGGGTGGGTCTAGGAGACCTCCCAGCCTTGTCCTGGAAAGAGAGGCTGATCTTGATGCTGGTGAGCGCAGTGACAACTGCGAACTACAGGACAAGAGTTCACCTGGCAGGGGGAAGGCTTGGAGACCTCTGAGTCTCAACCTGGAGTTGGAGAGTGGATTCACAGAGCATGCATGGCGCAGTAGAAAGCCAACAAGGCGAGATGGAGCAAAGCACCTTCCTGTTCTTGATGTGGAGCTGGAGGCTGAGCAGGAGACATGGCGTCGGGGCGGCAGCAAGCTGGCGCACCATGAAAACCGAAAATCCCGCCACAGAGACCACTGCTCTCATGGGATGGAGCATGAGGACAGGCTCCGGGACTCCAAATCCCAGGAAGAACATAGGAGGGGAGAGGAGAGAGACTGGAAAAGGGCAGGACACAGGAGACCTTCCCCATCCCCACACTCTGTGACCCAGGAAAAGGTTGGAGACTACCGGAAAGACTCAGGTAACCAAGTGATGGGGAAGGTATATATGCACATGAGGATGGACCTTTGCTTTCCCCATCCTCTTGTTTGAAACTGGGGTTTTCTTCTGAAGGCAATCTCAATATCAGTCCGCAGTGTGTACCTGGTGAATCCTGCCTTGGTTTCTCCTCTATTTAATGAGATTCATCTTAGCCACTAAGGCTTTCACTCTGTTATTTCCTGACGTGTCCCCATGGCATCAAAGAGGGATAGCTAAGAAGGTATCGTTGGAAATGGTACCCTTTATCTTGTGCTAGAATTGTCTTTTTAATTTTCATTGAGATACTTTGTGCTGTGGTTCTGTATCACAGGAAAGGGAATTGATGTGGGATACAGGGCTATAAATGAGAATGGTTTGCTTAAGCCTAGCAAGCCAGCAACTTCCTTCCAAATCCTATTGAAAAACTTGTTGGAAAAGTAAAGGTGGGGTTCTCATCAAGTTCTGTACAAGTAGATTTTTCTGTGGTCTGTGGTTTTTGTTAAATAGTACTAGGTGACCTTTAAAAATCAAGGTACATCTTACTGCTTTTAAAACCTGCATGGGTGTAAGGACTGGTTTCTTAGTGAAAGTAGGAGTTTGGAGGCTTGGATCTATGCTTGCCACGGGGTGGGAAACTCATACCTCAGGCCATGCAACTGATTCTCGTGAGGTGGGGGAGATGATGCATGTCCCTCTCCAGAGATGCCAGGAGCATTATTCTTTGCTCACCATGCAGAACTTTGTGGGCAGTGAAAGGTGTTAACTGGGCCATCATACGACGTGGGCCTGGGTGACTCAGTATCTGATCACACTGACACAGAGTTTGAATAGCTGGAAGCTCTCCCCCTTGTCCTGTGGGAATTGGGACAGCCTGCGTGCTCCCTAACCATGGGCTGAAGTGATGTGGGAGTAACACATTGCTTTCTGAGCAAATGAAGACTGGCACCAGTCTGTGTGTAAGGCAAGCCAAGTCTGGCTGTTGGGTGAACAATTCCTGGAAATGCAGTTTTGTTCTTCATAGGGGCAATGGTGTATGGGCTGTTCATTCCAGCGTGGCAATAAAAGCTGTATTTATTGTGGCCTTGGAAGTTGTCCGAATATTTTAACTCTGACCAAGCTGGTGCTTTTTGCTGGAGTTCCTTTGCTGTCTTGAGATTGCAGCTCTTCCCAGCTTGGATTGATCAAACTGTTCTCAAAAGGCTGCATCGTACGTGTAACTGGAACTGCCAGAACTGAGAAAAGGTTTCTTTTTATGTCCAGATTTGCAAGAGGAGTGCTGTGTGCTTAAGATTATTGGTCAGTTGACTTAAGGGAAACAGAAAAGCAAAAATACCCCATGTACCACGTTTTAATACCTATTCCATGTTTTGGTTTTGGGTCAGGGCATGAGGTCTCTGTCCTCTGTAGTTTGAAGCATTTGGGATGCTCCATCAATATGGTGGTAGTTTGATTGATACACGGAAAATAATCTACTGACCTCTAGAAATGTTTTTTTTTCCTTGCTCTCACCTGATCAGGAGGAAATTGATATGTGGCCCACCAGGATATGATATACATTTATAATCAATGTGTAAACAGTGTGGCTAGAAAGGTAGAAATGAAGCTAATTTTCTGAGTTTGTAGTGGAAGAGACACAGACATCTGTATATTGGTATATTTCAGATATAAAGCAGAAGCTCATTTATAATGTCTGAGATTGCTGAGCATTACAGTTCCAACTGCAGTTGGAAGGAGAAGGCATTTGTTATACGTGAATGAGGTCATGCGTTTTGTGACAGGGATGCAGTAGGACTCCTTTGGTAGGGCCTATTGCAAACAGATTGGAGAAATTCAAAGTGCAGTACTTTAAATCACTTGTGGATGGTTTAACTTTGAAATAAATGTTAAAACCAAAACAAAACCTTTATCTTTGAAAGAAATAAACATTAAAAACCAAACAAAAACCTGTGTACACAAAGCAAGACCTGAACCTTGTATGAACTCTGAAAACCTTTACACATGTTTTCTAACTGTGTATTACAAAATTCATGGGTCAGACCAGAGTACAAAACAGTCAGAAACCTCGTGTGAGTCTGTCCCAGACAACTTTTGCAGGCTGTGTTGTTCTAGAGTGTTTCTGAACTCTGCTATGCTTGTAGCAAGTGTGTCAGGCTGCTCTCTGCTTTTGGGTTTTGCCAGCGTGAATCAACAGTGTAAAATAAAATCTGATTCCTTTGGTGACATAACCGTGCCAGCAAAAGCTGCAACAAGAGGCATGGCTTTTCTGTCGTACAGTTGGGTTTGTCATATAAGATGGAGTGTAACTGTATGTATAGAAAAAGCCCCTCTAAGATGCATGCTGCACCTTAGCTAAAGCGTCCTCCAAATGTTTGCCTGGCAGATATGCTGCAGTGCTTTGTGGGCCCCCTGAGTGAGGGCTTTGCAGGTGGCTGAGGAGGTGATGGGGATTTTCTTTCTGAAGCATTTGGGGAACGGATGAGTTGATTGTTCTCTCTCAATTCTGTAGGAACTAAGTTGAGGGGGACAAAGCAAACTGTTTATGATAAGCCCCGAAGAGAACAGGAATTATCTGATGCAGAGATTGCTCGGAAACTGCAAGAGGAGGAGCTCCTGGTGAGTAGAGAGGGTATGCATTGGTCACATTGAAGAAATTAAGGTACGCATCAGTGACAACTTGAATCTGCAAACCTCTTGCATTTGACTTAGATCTCAGGTCCTGTTGCTGTGTATTCTGATGGTCATCTCTGCCTCCATAGCAGGCATCCATATTAAATGAATGCTTTCAGGTGAGTGAAGATGGCCTTTAGGCAGTGTGGTGAGCTGAGAAGTGAGACAATTCAGTATCTTGGGAAGAGCATGGTGGAGTGGACATCTATGGATTACGGAGTGTCCTGGCAGATAGATGGGGACTAAACTCAGCTGATATGCTGCTTTGGTACTGGGTTGTGAGGTAAATTTTGAACTGATTTAGTGTGTTTGAAGAGGATGGTAGTGTATTCATGGGGAAACTTACTTGCCTTGTCCAATAGATTGATGTATCTGAATAATTCAGAGGTTTTGCTCTTTTGTTTCTTTTTCTTTTTTAAGGCCAACCAAGCAGATCAGATGGCAGCTCAAGTGGCACAAGATGAGGTGAGCAAGAAGCTATATGTTTGTAATATTCTTTTACTTGTGCAAAATGCTTAACTCCACCTGTCCACTCTGACCCTCTACCTGTCCATCTTCTTGTAGAGGAAGATCAGGCCTCCAGTGGGGTTTGTTTCAGGCTGGTTTTCATGTGTATGTTCAGGTTAGGCAAGTAGGGAGTTGTGCTGCCTGTTGCAACCATGACAGAGGAAGTAGCTACATGGCCACAGAAGAGCGTCTCTTGTAACTGAACCCTGTTAGGAGGTTTTCAGAGATACTGCAAAGTTAACTCAGCATTGAAGGAAAAGAAGGGGCAGAAAGGCTCTGCTAACACAGGCCAGGTGAACTGGGGACCCTCTGGGCCTGCAGTATGTAGTCTGTTTCACTTCTACTCTGGCATTTGATCCCAAATCACAGACTTTGGTAATCCTGGCTTTGCACCCATTTGACATTGTGTAGAAAAGGATATAAACATCTCAAACCCACAAGAGTGGTAAAACCTTCTAACACATTCTATTTTCCCTTTCAGGAGATTGCCCGTCTCTTGATGGCAGAGGAAAAAAAGGCTTTCAAGAAAGGGAAGGAGAAAGAAAAATCTTCCTTTGAAAGGAAGAGGCATGATCAAGACTGGAAGGTATGTCAAGCTTCAGAAGGCCTCACAAATGAAATACTGTAATGTTGTTCCAGAATGTGATGAAAGTCTAAGATGAGGCACCCTTGCACAATAAGGGTCTTGTTGCCTACTATTCAGCTACTTTCCAAGCTTTTGGAGTCTCTTCCTTGGTTAGGTGCTCCTTGGATTCAGACAAAGTAAGCCTTGGGCTCTGGCCTTGGAGGCTGGTGCTGGATGTCACAGCACTGTGTGGCTACAGTGGAGCACTGTCAGCCATCCTGGTGCAGACAGAGCTTTCCCTGTGCTGAAGACCTGGCTGGAGCTATAACAGCAGTAGCTGCTTCTCTTTGGTCATCACAGGTAAAGGACAGCACAGCTGCTCCAGCTGTCACTGCTTCATAATGAATTTGGCTCCATAACCGAAGTATTGAGTGTATCAAGACTACACCAGGATTTTGTGAGTTATGCTGCAGAACTTTGGCTGGCTGTTGTGGAAAGGAGATAAGAAACAGATTTCACAGTCTGCTGTAGTAATGTGCTGAAGGAGGTGTTGTGTTAATCTTGGGGCCAGCTGAAGGTAGCACATGTTTTCGGACTTCTTACCGTGTTTGAGCAGTTGCAGCAGCACAGCTGTGTGCAGCTGTCCCTTGTGATGAGCATGCATGCAGTCATTACAAACAGACCGTGTGCTCTTGATCCCAGTTTTCAGATGGAACCTCCAGTGCTGTTCTGAATTTAGAGTAAAGCTTGCATTTGGCTCAGCAAGACTGAGTTTCAGTTACTGGAGACTAGTCCTGATCCTGTTATTTGCAAATGTCTGGTTGTGGCTAGTGTGCATAACCAGAGCACAAAAGCAGCTGAGGCAGTCTTGATGCAACTGTCTGCTGTCTTGCAAGGCATGCAGATGTGAACTGCTTTCCCTTCTTCCCATCAGCATGATGCAAGTGAGTCCCCGCGCTCAAGGTCAAAAGAAGGACCTGAAACTCAGCGACACAAAGGTGATAAGTCTTCAAGGTGAGCTGAATGCACAGCTGGTCAACCTGGGGAAACACGTTCAGGAGGCTGCTCAGGAGCTGAGTCATGGGGAGCAGTTGTGGGGTGAGCAGTCTGACCCGTGAGGGGCTTGGCAGAGAGGAGAGCTCTTAGCACTGGAAGGAGATGTCTGACACAGAGCTCATGAGGCGCTTGGTGACGTGTGTCACTTGCTGCACTCATGGCATCTGGCCACATTGGTCTTCCTGCCTGACGCGGACAGAGATTGATGAGCCTGTGCAGTGACATTTGTTAAATGGCAGAGAAGCATCAAGAGGGTTAAAGAGCTGCTGGGGATGTGAAACCAAATGACATTTCTGGGCTGAGAGGAATAATCACTGCTTCTACACAGCTGCTCCCTTGTGTCCTTGCTCCCCGATTGAGCCCTGTACACTGCTCCCACTGCTGTCTGTGGACACAGCACTGCAGTGTGTTGTGCTTCATCCCTGAACTGATGGGAGCACAGTGTAATGCTGTGCATCTTCTGAATCTCTTTGTAGTGGTGCTTCTGATGTGAGACTGGACTCTGGAAATGGCCCTGACAGTTTTGATTTTCAATCCTGATAGGACCTTATATGTTTTTGTTTAATTTACAACAAAGGTGTGCAGGTGGAGACCGAGATCCCACTAGAATGCTCTGGGGTAAGAACAGGGCAAGTGTTAAACACTTGAAATGTTTCTACTTGAGGTTTTCATCAAATTTCATAGTGGAAATTCTTTGTTTCCTGAAAAATTGAACTCATTATTAAATGAAAGCAGGTCATGAGAAGTAGTCAGTTATCTAGGTATTTCTCACAGTATTCTGAGAGTCGCTAGTATGCAGGTGAAAAGCTCAGATCAGACATAGCTCACATCAAACTGGCAGGGACAGACCAGACAGCTGAGATGTTCCTTTTGCCATGCTCCCGTGTCTTTTAATTTTATGGTAATACTTTTTTTTTTTTTTAAAGTACTTTCTTGCTTTCCTTTCTCATGCTTGGTAGGTCACAGCCTCTTCTCGATGACTTTGAGCACGCTCGGTATTACACAAGCCAGCCCAGCCCCTTACGCCAGTTTTCCAAACCTGAACACTCTCCTAAAGGTAGGATCAAATCTGCAGCTGGCTCAGCATGTTGGTTATTGTGGGCTGTTTTCTTCAGATAACTAGCCTGAAGGACAGGGCGGTTGAAAGAGGAAGAATGGATGCTATTGCCCCAACAGCCAGCTGTTGCCATTCAGTGTTTGAGCTGTACTTGCTGGGCACTTTGCTGGCTGAGAGAGTAAATAGCTGAGTTGGTTTGCCTCAAGTTTGTCAAATTGCTCCCTGCTTGTCCTCCGTGATGTCTCAGTGATGAATGACTGTAAACACAGGCAACAAATGAAGGAGAAATAACATCAAGACAATGATGTGATGGGTTTTAGGTGAGTCACTAATATAAAAGAATCCAATACATGACAAAAAGCCTCAGAGTCTCTCCTGTCTGGCGGGTGAGTGGGATGATACAGAAGCTTGTCCTGAGAACAGGCTTGTTTTGTTCCTGTAGCATCTCAACTGTTTTGTTGGCTCATTTCCTGAAATAGTTTGGCAGCAGTGCAGTGTATTTAGGATCACCCTCCTTCCAGCTCTTGAAATCTGAATGCCAGTTGTCTGAGTTACCTCTAGATTTCCCGGAGGAAGAAAGGTGCAGCCAGAGTTTGACTCAGTTGTTCAAATTGTTTCCAACTCCACTGATTGCATGTTAAATATGGACAGCTTACTTTCCAAACTTTAAGGTTTGGAAAGCTTTCTTGATGGATATAGAACACAAGAGCTGGAAGTTGATGGCAGTTCATATAGTCTGTAAGCTCAGTGTTCATTCTGGTTTTTTTTTTTAGCAAGACTGAATTGCATCTGCAGTGCTGTTCACAGCCTGGGAGAAATGAGTGTTTGCCTGTCTTGGGGATCTGAGGTTCCTTTTGTTTGAATAAAGTAATGTACAGTTCTCATTTTGTCGTTTGACTTTACCAGTTCAGACATGTAGCAGGGCAGTGCAAGTAAGATGACTGCAGGTCGTATTTTTTTCACCAGGATCTATCCTTACAGATTATTTATTTCTGTTCTGCTTTCCAGGTTCCCGTAGGAAGCAGTAAACTATGCTAGCCTTTGCTTTGGTACTGACTCTTCTGTAGCAAACATTACTGGAATTGCCAGGCAACTTTCTCAAATCCTTACCCTATGGGGGATCCACCTTCCACTCTCAGGATCTCCTTTTTAAGTGTCATCATATTAATATGGAATGTTACTTCGTTTCAATTTTCTGTCCATATGTGATCAGTCAAGCAGTGTCGTACAATCTAGCCACCACTGAGCTGTGTGAATCAACAAGCTGATAACAGCTCCCTCTTATATTTCTTTGAGGCTTTCCTTTTATTTTTAAGCTTTGGCTGTAGCTTTGACAAATATAGATGCACATACAAGAGGGAGGAAAATTCAAGATGCGAGCTGGGTTGTGGCAGTGCAGGTGAACATCTCAGTTGCAAGTCCTTTCCATGTTAGGATGGCTGAACAGAGAGTTATAAGAGGGAATGTGTGGTTTTTATTCTGCTGGATAAGAGCAGAACCAATCTAACAGTCATATTAGCTTGCAGGAAATAGAGGGCATCCTCACAGAGCTCACAATCCGAAGTAGGAACCTGGGGCTGGTGAGGAAGAAGTTGCCTACAGAATAAAGCTCCTTAACTGCTGTGTTTATCTCTAGGGTTTCCAGCAATTTGTTTAGAGCATTTAACCAAGCAGTTAGCTTCAGGGTATAGGATAGGGCGGTTAGCAGGAAAAGACTATTTCAATTGAAATTAGGCCTTGTGTGCATGGCTTTTAAGGCATGCCAGGGAGTTGATGAAGCTGTGAGTTGTGGGTTGGAGAGAATCATGCAAATGAATAACCCTGAGGAGATCTCTGTGGTCACCTGCTTTGAGCTTCCAGATGGTGCAAGCCAAGGAATGCCACAGAAACCGCGTTATGAATTACTGTAACTCCTAGTTCAATCACTGATGCGCTTCAGCACAGTAACTTACATCTGAACGTGAATATGTCTTATGAACACAGGGCCATATGAGCACTGAGAATTAAATCCAAAAACTACAGTTAGAAGTCACTTAGAGGCTGCCATGGAGTGCCAAACTGTGTGCAGAATGTCTGTGCTAACTGCCTCCCTCTGACTCTACTCTGTCCAGCACACCAGGCAGGCTCCAGTCAGGATCAGACTGTGACTCTTCAGGGCACAGTGGTGTCTCCAAGTTTTTAAGTCCTCGATGCAGATTTGCCCACATACTTGTTCCTTTCTTTCCTTTTGATGGTTTGCTTTCCCTCGTCTCTTTGAAAATCATCCTGGTCTGGCAGTAAGCAGCAGCCTTGTCCCCTTGCCTTCTGTCATTCCAATTCTTTTTTGTCTTGATGACTTTTTTTTTTTTTTGCCAAGTGCATTTTTAAGCTGCAAAGCTGAGTAGCTGGATACCCAGCACAGTACACATTACCTACTCACTTGGCAGTCTCGTTCATGGCAGTAGAGCCTGGCTGCAGTACTTTTGTGCCTAGCTTCCTGACAATGCAACGCTGAGCCTGTCCTGCCTTACTCTTCATCTGCTGGCAGCTGTGGTTCTGCTGCTGGCTTTGCTGAGGAGATGAGGCAGAGCTGTGATTGTGCTCGCCCTCGCCACTGGCTGGAATAGCTGCCTGGAATGGGAGCATGACACTTCCATGGAGCTTTGTGGAGAGCAGATGCTGGTGTGGAGTGCTGACAGGAGGTCCGAGGAGATCGTATCTTGCACTAATGTACAATTCAAATCCATAGACAGCTGAAAGGCTTTCACTTTGGCTGTTGTCCTTGGTTAGGATAGCTACCAAGATGAATCACTAGGAAGACAAAGCAACTTGTTTTCAATAAGTTGCAAGGGTACATTTAATAACACAGCACAAGCTCTTGTCTTGCCTGGAACAACAACTCAGACTTCAATCTCTTACCCTGTCAGGGATGTCAGCACCACTTCTGTACCTGTGAAGTACCAGGTAACCCCTCAGCTGCAGGCATACACTAACCAAAAATGTTGCAACATAAGTCTTTGTGCACCAGCAGCAACCCAGCTGCATACCCTTGCTTCCAGGCTGCAGGCCTTCTTACCTGCACAAGTCCTTAAGTGAGTTGCAAGCTCTTGCTTGTGTGCTCTTTCTTCTCAGGAAATATCTCAGCCAGTGGCTAGATTGTACTGCCCTTTCCTTGTGCCCTCTTCTTGTTCCATCCGTGTCCATTCAGAAGTGTTAACATTGTTTTTAAGGGATCGGGGAAAAAAACCCACAACATAAACAGGTTTTTTTTTATTATTATTTGACAACTTGGGTCAATGTGGCAACCTCATTTGTGGTGACTTTATTTTATAAAAGTTTATTTTTGTATTTCATGTAACAGTCAAAATTTCTACTGCTGAAGATGTCTTTTTTTTTTTTTTTTTTTCCTGTTCTATGGAGTTTTTCCCCTCACTTGCCATCTGAGTATATTTATTGTTGTGAAATGGATGCCTGGTAGGGTTTTATGTTCCAATACTCTGTACATGTCCCAGGCCTTGCTGCTTGTGTCATCTGGGCAGTTACGAAAACTGATGGGGAAAAATCCTGCCAAATCAGGAACTGATAGCTCTTGCTGCAGACTTTGCCTGGGGAAAATGGTGACCCTCTGTGCAAGGCATGGGGGGAGATGCTAAATAGGGATTCTGCCCTCCCTGGGCTTCTGGAGATAACTGTGGTGGGCTTTCTTGCACTGCAGTTGGCTGATGTAACTTCTGTCTTCTAATTGGGAAAATCACAAAGGCCCTGAGCCTGCTGGCACAGGAAGAGCCTATTGAGTCAGGAGAGATGCTTTTGAAGATCCTGATGGTTGACTTCAATGGGATAAAGTGGAAATGATACAAAAGATAGTTGTGGTTGTGGTGTGGAAGCTGAGTGAAGTCCTAAACATGACCCAGTGCCTAGGCTGTAAAGCTGCAGCATCTCCTTAGTGGCCTCCTCAGGCCAGCCACACTGCCCATTGATCCTTCCTTAGTGCTTCCCTTTTTGATCTTATTCCCTGCCTTTATTCATTTGCTGCCCTTTGTTCTGCTTCTGCTTTGTTTTTTCCATGGCCCTTGAGAAAAGGTGGACCTTGAGGTTTTGCTAGAAGGGAACTGACACCTACAGAGAGAAATGCTAAGAATGGTAACTGAGAAAAGCATATAATGGGGGATAAATGAAACAACTGTTCATCTGACATGCCTTGTAGACCTCACATAGACAACCTCAAGCAGAGGTTGCACCCTGCATGTTTAATAGCTCGGTCCGTGGCACCACTGAAGTCAACAAGAGCTAAGACCAGAGGTGAACAAGAAGCCAGATCTTCCTGGAGCTCAGCACCCCAGTTCTGCTGAGAGCCAGCAAGATGGAAAGGCAGAGACCATATAGAAAATCAGCAGCTTGCATATGTGCCCCTGGGAAGGGGCACAGTGAAGTTGTCGTCTTAAAAAAGAAACAACCAGAGCAATAGCTATTTCTATGGCAGAAAAATACATAACTTCTTTTTTTGTATGTGTATGTCTTCCCTTGCTGAGTCTCAGTAGCTTTGACTTTGATTTTGCTCTGAATTTAGTAGCGTGTTGGAGCCCTAGCCAGGGCCCCTACCCTGATCACTCTGATCTTGCATCCCTTTTTTACTACCTGCATTAAAAAGGGAACATGGAGAGTCCATCACTGTGGAATCCTGGCACTTCCTGATCTCCACAGCAGGCACATCTCACCAGCAAGAGCTCTCACCACCTCCTTGCCTCCGTCTGAAGCACAATGATCTGCAGAAGAGAGGTTGGGTGAACCCGAGTGGTCGTGCCTTACCTGCAGAGATACTCAATGTCTTCAGCAGTCTGATCTGGGTCACCTTGTTGTGAAACACTGTCTTAAATCATGGACTGTACAGCTTCCTGCAGTGAGAAGCAGTTATCGTCATGGGAGCAGACCAAACAGGTTAATCTCATCTTTTTTTAAGGAACTCCATGGTTTTGAACTTAGTGAAGGGGTGGGAAAATATCAGCTCTTAGGGGTAGGTGGATTGTCTCATCATTGAATTTCCTCCTCCCAGGGAGGAAGGGTAGAAGTTACAAATGCTGCAGTCTGCTTTGCTCTGTGAAAGGGATCTTGTATGTACAGTATTTTTATATCTTTGCATTCTCACCTGTCAGGATTTAAATCAAGTTTCGTAACATACATAGGAAAAAAAAAAAAAGTGATTTTTTTTTTGCAATGCTAAACCTTTGAGTTTTTTTTTATTTTGTGCCAAATTACAGCCACTGTTACATTCTAGGATATTCTTTCAGTTTGTTGATCAACGTGTATATTATATTTTTTATTATCAAGGTTTTTTATTTTAATTCATATTAACCTGTATGCAAGCTAACTGTGGATTGCTAATTTATCTATAAGGGGAGCACTTTGGAGACAGTGTGAGGATTCCCCTGCTTAGTTTACACTCCTGCAATGTAGTGCAGCCAGTCCATAGAACTCACCACTTCTTGCGAAGAGCATTTTGTGGGCACCTGCCACCAAGGTAGATTGCTGCTGTGGGGAAGGGCAGGAGCACTGATGCTGCAAGCTGTGACAGGAGATGAAGCACAGCGTGTAGCAGGGCTGACCCAGCTCTCTGCTGTCCTGTTTGTGGCAGAGATGCCCAGGGAGGCAGCAGAAGTCCCCTTTTGGGGGTGACCCTGAGGTTTACTCTGCCCTATGTCCGTCCCCAGCAGATGGACCGTGTCGGTCTCGTCCCGCTCTCAAGATGCTCCATGTGTGTTTATGCAGTTGCTTTGGGAGATGGGTGTGGGACACAGTGTGAAGCCCAGCAGTGCCCCTTGCATCGTGCATTCCACAGGCAGCTCATCTCTTCTTGTGGAGAACAGTCATAAACCTGCAGAGATTCCAGTTTACTGTACTCTTAAAATGTGTCCTGCAGCACGTTTCTGTGCAGTAATGCCTGTGCTACATACAAGTGCCACTTGGACTGCGATGCCCCAGACAGGCTGCACTACACAGGTCCTGTGTTGAGAACCTGCACTGCCCTCAGCCTGTGGGCTGCAAACAACAGGCACTGCCTCCCCTTGGTGGGGCCAGGACAAGGCTGGAGCTGTGCAGCTGATGCTCATCATAGGAGAGTCCCACAGAGGACAGCGGCACACAATTGAGTGTTTTCTACTTCACAGCAAACAAGTTTCACTGTATCAGTGTTCACTCTAAGTAGACTCCACAGTGTGTCTCCAGCTGCATCTGTGCACTGCAATATAGCTAACTGCCTCAGAAAAGCTGCAGTTGTCTAATTTAGCTCTGCAGGGTAAACTTTCAGCCTGTTGGATCTAAACGTTGGCCATAAGATAGTTGAGTGGTTGAACTTCCTCAGAGCTGCGAGTGTACCCTGTGTTGCAACAGCTAATCCTTAAGTATAAATTGCGCACTGACAATAATCTGTCTATGCAAGCCTATTTCTTCTTATTTTTGACTGTTCACTCTCTAATTTTACCGGGTTTGGCATAGAATTTCTGAATGACATTTAACCAAAGTATCATGTCCGCGTGTGTGTGTAGCATGTTTTGCTTCTTACTCCTGAGTTCATTGAATGTAAAGGGAACATTGCCTTGCCCCATTTTGTTCAATAAACCGTTGTATTTTGTTATTGACCACATCCTTCTGTCCCTCTGCGTGCTTTTCTGGGAACACTGAATGGGGTCCTTCTCCCCAGTGTGTCAGAGGCTCATTCAGTGCATCCTACTGTGGGTCACACAAGAGCAGGGGGAAAGCAGCACTTCATTCCACTTCTGGCTCCCAGAGCTTTGCTCTTTCTACCAGTAATTATGTTCTTCCAATTTAATAGATATGTAGCAAAACAACAGTTTGTATTTAATTTGATTATTTTGTGGCCTGAGAGATGGAAAAAAGCTGTGTAATGTCTTGGAAAGGATTTGGACTGTTTCATTTCCTGACATTGTGATACTGAAAAATAAAGCTGTGTAATTATTTGCAAGGGTAGGATACTTTTTCCTTTTTTTTTTTTTTTTATTAACATGACTTTTGGTTTGCAAAATATCTTCTTGAAGCTTCCTAAGAACAGCTCAGACCTTCAGCAGTTTGACAGAAGGCAATGAGAAAACATGACCAGCGTCCTGGGAGTGGCTGATGTCTTCAGAGGAGGCAGGTGAGGATGCAGTCACATTCAGCTGGTTCTGGGAGTCGGGGAGCAGCAAAACACATAATAAAAAATACTGGGCTCAGGCTAAAAGAGGAAGAACCTTGTAAATACAGAGCACTTCTAAGTGCCAAGAGCTCTGCCAACTTGCAATTTATTGTAGCCTTCTGTCTGGAATGACTGGGTTGGTCTGTTTTCTTTGAAAGGCTCCTTTCATGCCAGCCTTGGCGCTTGTGTGAGCTTTGGGCTGTGGTGGAAAGGGGGCCAGCTGGAGCCCCCAGCAGCATCTCTCACCTGCTGCACCAATGTACGCACAGGGGATTGTATGTGGGAACCACAAAAGGAACATTGAAGAGCCTCTGGGGCCTTTAAAATTTTTTTGTCTGCATCAGAGGAATTGCTGATCTCTGAGTTTCCAAGTTGCATGCAGCTCCTGTCTGCGTGGATGTGGCTGGTGATTCGTTGTGCTGATCAGTGGTGATGGATCCAAGTTTCCCAGGTAACCTCCAGCTTTGAGAGAAGGTAAGGCAGCAGAGTCTGCTTCAAGCCAACATTGCTGGGTACTTGGGACCTTAATTGCACATTTGGATGCTCCATCCTGTTCTGCAAGGCTGGGTTTACAGATTGCAGCAGCCATGCTCACAGGGTCAGGGTGCCTAGAGAGCTGTGGGTACCCCATCCATGCAGGTGCTGAAGGCCAGGATGGATGGGCCCTGAGTAACCTGAGCTGGTGGGGGAAAACCAGCCTATGGCAGGGGTTGGGACTGGGAGGATATTCAAGGTCTATCTAACCCAACACAACCATTCTGTGCTTCTATGGTCTCCCGTCTTTGCATGTTTCCTGATCATCTTCCACCTAGGTCTGTTCTACTGTGTATTGCTTGTGGCCTGGGAGGGCTGAGCCCTGCTTACAGGCATCACTGTGGCAGCAATTTGTGACAGATAGAATGGTAAAAATGGAGGCTGAATAACTGAGACCTAAGATCAGCCTGCAAACCAAGTTTAAAGTGAGTCCAGAACTTGAGAACAGCATCTGTGTATTGGTGAATGACTGTTTCTCTGACCTCAGGGAGCCCAAGCAGCACCCTGCAGTAGCTGTGCCAAAACCCACTCTAGCTTCATCATGCTGATGGCAGGCAACAGTTCTGAGCATGGACACCTCAAGTTTCACATTGTCTCCTTTCTGCCAGCACTGCTGCTCTTGCCTTAGTAATCACCTCTCTAAGACAGACTCAGTCCCAATGACTCACCTCGTGGTCTTTTGAAGCCATGCTCCGAATGGATACAAACAGCCCCTGGCTGGTGCTCCGGGACCACCACATGGCTCCTATTTATGTCTGAACTGCTTAGTGCCACTTCACAGGACATTTCTGTCTCTGCCTTTTTCAGATTTGGATCCTTTTCCATCTTTATTAAAACACAGTTGACATATCCCATATCTAATTATAAGCATCCCTTTCCTGGGCTGAGCATAGAGCCTGGAGTGCATTACGCAGCCTTCCTCTCCTCATCATCCTCCCTGGGTGCTGTGTCCAT
>VXAB01010185.1:248380-306787 GCA_013399175.1 Odontophorus gujanensis
TTTTTTTTTTTTTTTTATTAACATGACTTTTGGTTTGCAAAATATCTTCTTGAAGCTTCCTAAGAACAGCTCAGACCTTCAGCAGTTTGACAGAAGGCAATGAGAAAACATGACCAGCGTCCTGGGAGTGGCTGATGTCTTCAGAGGAGGCAGGTGAGGATGCAGTCACATTCAGCTGGTTCTGGGAGTCGGGGAGCAGCAAAACACATAATAAAAAATACTGGGCTCAGGCTAAAAGAGGAAGAACCTTGTAAATACAGAGCACTTCTAAGTGCCAAGAGCTCTGCCAACTTGCAATTTATTGTAGCCTTCTGTCTGGAATGACTGGGTTGGTCTGTTTTCTTTGAAAGGCTCCTTTCATGCCAGCCTTGGCGCTTGTGTGAGCTTTGGGCTGTGGTGGAAAGGGGGCCAGCTGGAGCCCCCAGCAGCATCTCTCACCTGCTGTGCCAATGTACGCACAGGGGATTGTATGTGGGAACCACAAAAGGAACATTGAAGGGCCTCTGGGGCCTTTAAAATTTTTTTGTCTGCATCAGAGGAATTGCTGATCTCTGAGTTTCCAAGTTGCATGCAGCTCCTGTCTGCGTGGATGTGGCTGGTGATTCGTTGTGCTGATCAGTGGTGATGGATCCAAGTTTCCCAGGTAACCTCCAGCTTTGAGAGAAGGTAAGGCAGCAGAGTCTGCTTCAAGCCAACATTGCTGGGTACTTGGGACCTTAATTGCACATTTGGATGCTCCATCCTGTTCTGCAAGGCTGGGTTTACAGATTGCAGCAGCCATGCTCACAGGGTCAGGGTGCCTAGAGAGCTGTGGGTACCCCATCCATGCAGGTGCTGAAGGCCAGGATGGATGGGCCCTGAGTAACCTGAGCTGGTGGGGGAAACCCAGCCTATGGCAGGGGTTGGGACTGGGAGGATATTCACGGTCTATCTAACCCAACACAACCATTCTGTGCTTCTATGGTCTCCCGTCTCTAACCCAACACAACCATTCTGTGCTTCTATGGTCTCCCGTCTCTAACCCAACACAACCATTCTGTGCTTCTATGGTCTCCCGTCTCTAACCCAACACAACCATTCTGTGCTTCTATGGTCTCCCGTCTCTAACCCAACACAACCATTCTGTGCTTCTATGGTCTCCCGTCTCTAACCCAACACAACCATTCTGTGCTTCTATGGTCTCCCGTCTCTAACCCAACACAACCATTCTGTGCTTCTATGGTCTCCCGTCTCTAACCCAACACAACCATTCTGTGCTTCTATGGTCTCCCGTCTCTAACCCAACACAACCATTCTGTGCTTCTATGGTCTCCCGTCTCTAACCCAACACAACCATTCTGTGCTTCTATGGTCTCCCGTCTCTAACCCAACACAACCATTCTGTGCTTCTATGGTCTCCCGTCTCTAACCCAACACAACCATTCTGTGCTTCTATGGTCTCCCGTCTCTAACCCAACACAACCATTCTGTGCTTCTATGGTCTCCCGTCTCTAACCCAACACAACCATTCTGTGCTTCTATGGTCTCCCGTCTCTAACCCAACACAACCATTCTGTGCTTCTATGGTCTCCCGTCTCTAACCCAACACAACCATTCTGTGCTTCTATGGTCTCCCGTCTCTAACCCAACACAACCATTCTGTGCTTCTATGGTCTCCCGTCTCTAACCCAACACAACCATTCTGTGCTTCTATGGTCTCCCGTCTCTAACCCAACACAACCATTCTGTGCTTCTATGGTCTCCCGTCTCTAACCCAACACAACCATTCTGTGCTTCTATGGTCTCCCGTCTCTAACCCAACACAACCATTCTGTGCTTCTATGGTCTCCCGTCTCTAACCCAACACAACCATTCTGTGCTTCTATGGTCTCCCGTCTCTAACCCAACACAACCATTCTGTGCTTCTATGGTCTCCCGTCTCTAACCCAACACAACCATTCTGTGCTTCTATGGTCTCCCGTCTCTAACCCAACACAACCATTCTGTGCTTCTATGGTCTCCCGTCTCTAACCCAACACAACCATTCTGTGCTTCTATGGTCTCCCGTCTCTAACCCAACACAACCATTCTGTGCTTCTATGGTCTCCCGTCTCTAACCCAACACAACCATTCTGTGCTTCTATGGTCTCCCGTCTCTAACCCAACACAACCATTCTGTGCTTCTATGGTCTCCCGTCTCTAACCCAACACAACCATTCTGTGCTTCTATGGTCTCCCGTCTCTAACCCAACACAACCATTCTGTGCTTCTATGGTCTCCCGTCTCTAACCCAACACAACCATTCTGTGCTTCTATGGTCTCCCGTCTCTAACCCAACACAACCATTCTGTGCTTCTATGGTCTCCCGTCTCTAACCCAACACAACCATTCTGTGCTTCTATGGTCTCCCGTCTCTAACCCAACACAACCATTCTGTGCTTCTATGGTCTCCCGTCTCTAACCCAACACAACCATTCTGTGCTTCTATGGTCTCCCGTCTCTAACCCAACACAACCATTCTGTGCTTCTATGGTCTCCCGTCTCTAACCCAACACAACCATTCTGTGCTTCTATGGTCTCCCGTCTCTAACCCAACACAACCATTCTGTGCTTCTATTGGCTGGTGATTCGTTGTGCTGATCAGTTCAAGCCAACATTGCTGGGTACTTGGGACCTTAATTGCACAATTGCACATTTGGATGCTCCATCCTGTTCTGCAAGGCTGGCGTTACAGATTGCAGCAGCCATGCTCACAGGGTCAGGGTGCCTAGAGAGCTGTGGGTACCCCATCCATGCAGGTGCTGAAGGCCAGGATGGATGGGCCCTGAGTAACCTGAGCTGGTGGGGGAAAACCAGCCTATGGCAGGGGTTGGGGCTGGGAGGATATTTAAGGGCTATCTAACCCAACACAACCATTCTGTGCTTCTATGGTCTCCCGTCTTTGCATGTTTCCTGATCATCTTCCACCTAGGTCTGTTCTACTGTGTATGGCTTGTGGCCTGGGAGGGCTGAGCCCTGCTTACAGGCAGCACTGTGGCAGCAATTTGTGACAGTGCCTAGAGAGCTGTGGGTACCCCATCCATGCAGGTGCTGAAGGCCAGGATGGATGGGCCCTGAGTAACCTGAGCTGGGGGGGGAAAACCAGCCTATGGCAGGGGTTGGGGCTGGGAGGATATTTAAGGGCTATCTAACCCAACACAACCATTCTGTGCTTCTATGGTCTCCCGTCTTTGCATGTTTCCTGATCATCTTCCACCTAGGTCTGTTCTACTGTGTATGGCTTGTGGCCTGGGAGGGCTGAGCCCTGCTTACAGGCAGCACTGTGGCAGCAATTTGTGACAGTGCCTAGAGAGCTGTGGGTACCCCATCCATGCAGGTGCTGAAGGCCAGGATGGATGGGCCCTGAGTAACCTGAGCTGGGGGGGGAAAACCAGCCTATGGCAGGGGTTGGGGCTGGGAGGATATTTAAGGGCTATCTAACCCAACACAACCATTCTGTGCTTCTATGGTCTCCCGTCTTTGCATGTTTCCTGATCATCTTCCACCTAGGTCTGTTCTACTGTGTATGGCTTGTGGCCTGGGAGGGCTGAGCCCTGCTTACAGGCAGCACTGTGGCAGCAATTTGTGACAGTGCCTAGAGAGCTGTGGGTACCCCATCCATGCAGGTGCTGAAGGCCAGGATGGATGGGCCCTGAGTAACCTGAGCTGGGGGGGGAAAACCAGCCTATGGCAGGGGTTGGGGCTGGGAGGATATTTAAGGGCTATCTAACCCAACACAACCATTCTGTGCTTCTATGGTCTCCCGTCTTTGCATGTTTCCTGATCATCTTCCACCTAGGTCTGTTCTACTGTGTATGGCTTGTGGCCTGGGAGGGCTGAGCCCTGCTTACAGGCAGCACTGTGGCAGCAATTTGTGACAGTGCCTAGAGAGCTGTGGGTACCCCATCCATGCAGGTGCTGAAGGCCAGGATGGATGGGCCCTGAGTAACCTGAGCTGGGGGGGGAAAACCAGCCTATGGCAGGGGTTGGGGCTGGGAGGATATTTAAGGGCTATCTAACCCAACACAACCATTCTGTGCTTCTATGGTCTCCCGTCTTTGCATGTTTCCTGATCATCTTCCACCTAGGTCTGTTCTACTGTGTATGGCTTGTGGCCTGGGAGGGCTGAGCCCTGCTTACAGGCAGCACTGTGGCAGCAATTTGTGACAGTGCCTAGAGAGCTGTGGGTACCCCATCCATGCAGGTGCTGAAGGCCAGGATGGATGGGCCCTGAGTAACCTGAGCTGGGGGGGGAAAACCAGCCTATGGCAGGGGTTGGGACCGGGAGGATATTCAAGGTCTATCTAACCCAACACAACCATTCTGTGCTTCTATGGTCTCCCGTCTTTGCATGTTTCCTGATCATCTTCCACCTAGGTCTGTTCTACTGTGTATTGCTTGTGGCCTGGGAGGGCTGAGCCCTGCTTACAGGCATCACTGTGGCAGCAATTTGTGACAGATAGAATGGTAAAAATGGAGGCTGAATAACTGAGACCTAAGATCAGCCTGCAAACCAAGTTTAAAGTGAGTCCAGAACTTGAGAACAGCATCTGTGTATTGGTGAATGACTGTTTCTCTGACCTCAGGGAGCCCAAGCAGCACCCTGCAGTAGCTGTGCCAAAACCCACTCTAGCTTCATCATGCTGATGGCAGGCAACAGTTCTGAGCATGGACACCTCAAGTTTCACATTGTCTCCTTTCTGCCAGCACTGCTGCTCTTGCCTTAGTAATCACCTCTCTAAGACAGACTCAGTCCCAATGACTCACCTCGTGGTCTTTTGAAGCCATGCTCCGAATGGATACAAACAGCCCCTGGCTGGTGCTCCGGGACCACCACATGGCTCCTATTTATGTCTGAACTGCTTAGTGCCACTTCACAGGACATTTCTGTCTCTGCCTTTTTCAGATTTGGATCCTTTTCCATCTTTATTAAAACACAGTTGACATATCCCATATCTAATTATAAGCATCCCTTTCCTGGGCTGAGCATAGAGCCTGGAGTGCATTACGCAGCCTTCCTCTCCTCATCATCCTCCCTGGGTGCTGTGTCCATCCTAAGGCTGTGCTTCTCATTGTCACCAGAGGGTGCTTTGAGAGCTTCAGTATTGTCCCAGCTAGGCTGGAAAACAGCTGCTTTGTAGTTTTAACAGTTAAAAGCAATTACCTGCAGCAACAGATGACCACCTGGTAATAGCTCCCCTGGCAGCCCAAGCCAGTTCTGTTACAGCAGGAACAAATTCAGCTGTGCAAAGGTGAATGTTAATAGCACTCGGCTCTGCAGGGTGGGGATGCTGAAACAGCCCACCAAGGCTGGTCCCTCCTGTTTTCAGACCTGGCATCGGAAGTTACTTCTGCTCAGCTGAAAATACTTTGTTTTCTCTAAATATTCATGTGATTTGATGATGAGCTCGTGGACAGATAGGGTAAAGCCTCAGAAACAAGGGGACTTGTTGCTGTGTGGGCTACCAAGCCCTGTGATCCAGTCCAGGCTACCTGGAGTTTGAACAGGAAATACTCAAAAAGGGCACCTAACCCCAAAGATCAGGGAGATCCTGCTGGTGCAGGACAACACATAATTTGCGTACAAATGTTCACCGTTGTGATTGGTTACTGGATACTCATTAAGGCAGTGTGACCCTGGGTAAGGAGGGGGATATACTCCTTAAACTGTATTCCCTGGTGCACCATGAGGACACAGTGCAGAGAGGAGTGTGCTCTGTGCCACCATAAATTAAAAATAAGAACTTGAAAATAAACCTGGGGTAATGGTAAAAATAAGTTATAATGCTGTTGAAAACAAAAAATAATAATTAAAAAAAAAAGATGAAGGTGGAAAAATGCTTTAATTTCAGTTTGGGTGAGGCTTTTCTTCATCCCTGGGACGCATGGAGCAGCACGCTTTATCCCATGGCTCTCTCTAGTGGCTGGAGCGCAGCAGAGAGGCAGACAGCTCACAGCTGTTCCCTGCACCGGGCATGGACAAACCCACTGCTAGCTGAACAGCAGTAAGTGTTTTTCTTCTTTTTCCCCTCAGAGGATTGCAAATGCTCTCTCATCCTAAGATGAATCGCATAGTTTCCCTGCTCACCACGATGCTTGCAGTGGCTATTGGTGTGAAATGCTTCAACCTGTGGTTTTAAAAGGAGCAAATGTGTTTCTCTGGCTTGCAGGGCTCTGGGGGTTCTTTTCTTGCTAGTGTGAGTGAGACCTTAGAGAAACTTGTGGCTGCTGCCTGGCAAAGAGTCTCTTGCAGTACTTAAGCATGTTTCCAGAAACTCTGTTTTAGTGATGTGACTTCTTGCTGTGCAGCACTGCCAGGGAGCTGCTGTGGGTGCACTGAGTGTTCTGCATAGGAGTGCCTTGCAGCTCCTGCCCAGGGGAACTGCTGCAGGTGGCTCCTGAGGCTCAGGCTCTGTAGCCAAGTGACTGTTGGAAAGCTCCCATGGATCTGCCTGTATCCAGTGGAAGAGAGATGCTCTCTAGCAAAATTCTCACTTAATATGCTTAGGGAAACCTCCTGTTAAAGTGTTCCCATCTTTTCTGTGCACAAACGCAGAAGAAGCATCACTGCTGTGAAGAACATTGATAACTTCCATTGCAGGTGTTGCCTGAAAATACCACTACTATGGTGCTTTACCACTCTGAACCAGAATGGTCCTCATCCCAAATTACTCAAGGTGCCTGTGCAATAGGGAGGCAGCCAGCAGCTCACCAACACCAGCTCACACTGCTGTTTATGCCTCCTTAATTTTAGTTTGGTCCTAAAGCACAGCTGTATCTATCCACCTCAATCCCATGATCTTAAACACATAACTATTCTTGTACGTAGTCCTTCTTCCTTTTGCAGTATGTATCCTTTACAGCTTAATTGGGTTCTGTGTTACTGAAGGCTGCTTGCTACTTAAAGCGCATTAGAGACTTGCACTGAAATATTTATGTTCAGTGCATTACTTCATTAAGGAAATGATCTAAAATGAATGAAGATTGAATTATGCTCAAAATGCCCTATAAAACTTATTACTTAATGGTTCTCCTGATACATGATGCATTAAAGGTCCATGTTGCCTTTAATTTTTCATGGGCTGAACTGCCTGGCAGCAGCCCTGGACTGTTGGTTAATGGCATTTCCTTGTAACAAAAAGCCTGTTTCTTCTTTTCTTGCCATACATGGTGTTTCTGAGATACATGAATGGAGGTGCCAAAGCATGTTTTGTGCTTGAGAAAGTAATTTAGGACACTAAGGGTATAACTGCCATTTCGGAGCTAGGAATCTGTTCAGAAGACACCTCTGTAGCTTGAGAGCCTTCGAGGTGTGTATTCCCTCCAGCCCTGAACATGTGAGCTGCCTCTCCAATGTAAGGGGATGGTTCTGAGATTGAAAGAGCTCAGTTTGGTGCTAACCACCCGACAGAATGTTTGGGCAGCAAAAAGCTTTCATCAAACTCCTCAGGCTTTGGTTGGGGCTTTTAGCAAAGTTCACCACAGTTTGATCTTCAGGAATCGCAAATGAATTCTTCCAGCTGGGACTCCACAGTGCAAATACTAATTCAAATGGGATGCAAAGAAACAGCAGTGTAACAGGTACTTTAGACGCTTCTTTCATCACTTCCTTTGTGTATTCCTGTTTGTTTCTCTTCTGGAGTTTTCTGCTATTTTTCATTCCTCGAGAAAATTGCTGTACACTTCCATAGTGGAGGAACTTCAGCCTGTGTACACTGGACAAGGCTGAAAGTGAGCCTTCATTTGTATGAAGGAATATGCCCTGGGTTTAATGGAAACAGCTTTTATATAACATAGGAAACAGAAAACATAATAGAGATATCAGCCCTGTTTCCCTTCTGGCCTGCCCCTTAATCTCAGTCTCATGCCCTAGGGCAATCCAACCCTTGCAAAGTTAACTTTGTTAATTGATACTTATTGTATTATCTTTACAATCGAATGAGCTTTAGCTGGGTGAGCTGGAAAATAAAGAGTGTGCAGGGACACAGAAGTTCAATTCAGTAGAATCCTTTTATTAGTAAATCAGCTCCTGCAGAGTCCAATTTCCCAAAACACTGAGTATTCCTCTGCTGTGAGGGGCAGAAAGTGCAGGACTGGGGAGCAGGATTGCTGGATCCATCTTGCAGATCAACGCATGCTCCCAGGGCAATGCTGGGAGGGCTGAGGGTGCAAGCACCGAGCTCTGCAGGAGGTGGCTCCTCCCAGCGAGGAACAGGCAGTGATTTGCCAGTGCCACGCTTCTCCTGAGGAAATCTGGTATTTTGTCTGTGTGATTTAGAAAATTCAGTGTATGGACACGCTTTGGGCTATTCATCAGGAAATGTGGTGCACAGTTGTGTTGTCAGGCTCAGGCTGGTGTCTGCTTTCATGGTTTGGGGCACTTAGATTCCCTCCAGGCAGCATCCACTGCAGTAGCAATTTTCTGCATCAAAAATATAAGGGGTTATCCAGAAGAAGACCTGGGTTTTAATCCATCTGCTCACTGAGCTACAAAGCGATGCCTCCCCTGTGCCAGGAGAATGTGCTGGCTACACAAATTTAGCCAGATAAGACCATACTTTGCAGTGCTTGCTGCTCAAGCTCTGAAGCCCTGTGATGAGTTCACAGAGTCAAATGGAGCATTATGGGATCCTGGGAGAGGACAACCAGTCCCTCTTCTGCAGCAGTTCATTCCTTTGATGCTGTCATTGAATTAAATCCTGGCTGTAGGTGCCCAGTCCATGTGCAGGTGGCTCCAGTTGGTGTTTCTGTGGCTCTCAAAGCTAGCTGTTGCCTGCACCCAGAGGCATTGTACCCCTCTGGGTGCAGGCAGGCAGAGAGCTTCAGGGCCGTACAGCCACGGTGTAGGCAGTGGGTGATGCTCACAGGTGGGAGCAACCATGGGGATGCTCACAGGTGGGAAAGAGTGGGGCCCTGGAGTCAGAATGATTGCAGCTGTGCAGAGTGGGGTGTGTGGAAAAAAGGACACATGTAAAGCAAATTACATGTTTTGCAAATTGCAAAGTTTCTTTGCAAATGCTTTTATTGCACTACCTGTAGAACAAACTGGGGATTTTGCTTTGCATTCCCAGGGAATAGGGAATATCTACTTTGTGTCTTGCAATGAAAACTCAAAGCACATCCTCTGGCTCCTGAAGGCTTGAGATTAACACAGTAAATAAGGCAACATGGATTTTTTGTTTGTTTGTTTTTTTTTCCAAAGTCAAAAATGGACTTGGGATTTGTGGTGAAAGTTATTAATAAAAAGTGTTCTCTGGGGCACTGAATTCAGAGGTTGCCTCATCAGACAGTAATTACCAGCCCAGCACCACCATTCCTGAGACAACGGAAATTTAGCCTCCTGACAAAAAATTGATTTTGAAGATTAATTGTCCCCTGTAGCACAGTTTTAGTCCAATCTGAAATACAGAGAGTACAATTGTCCTTTGAGTTTAATAGAGCTGTCTCTCTTTGATATTCACAGGGCTGGAGCAGCTCTACACATTTGTTCTTGTTTTTGTCTTGACTTAAGGCTGTTTGAGAGGTGCTCCTGTCAGACAGCAGAGCCATGTCTGTTGGACTTGATGGTTTTAGAGCTCTTTTTCAATCTAAATGCATTTATTGCCAGCGTTACACAAAAGGGCAACAGGATTTAAAAAGTAATTACAAGATACATGGGGGAGCAGCAAAACTGGAGGCACAGGGGCTGGCCTTCACACCCACCCATAGATCTCTGCTTGCACTCTCAGGTCCTGTACCACCAGACTGTGCTGCGAAGTGTAAAAGCAAAGATTTCCTCAGTGACAGCAGGGCAGAGAGCAGCGGGGTTTGGGACTGCTCCCTTCTGCAGGGCTTAGCAGCTTCATCCCAGGGAAGCCGTGAGTCTGGCTTGCAAACGCTCCAGCTGTCCCCCATCTCTCACACCTGCACTCAATTATCCCGTAATTCTTCACTTTCTTGGCTGCTGGTGAGAGAGAAGCTCCCTCTGAACCACTGCGTTTTGTAGTGGGTTTATTTTGACCTGCCGTTCCCGTGTGTGTGCAGCGCGGCCATTTTCCCGCTGGGTGTCGCTGTGGGTTGTGGAGAGCCGCCTGTAAGCGGAGGTCGGGCTGGAGCCGGCGGGGAGCGCCTCTCCTTGCTCTGCTATTTCTGTCGATGAACTTCAGATTTCGAAGTGAACTGGGGGGCCGGCAAGACTCGGTTCTGAGGGAGGCTGGGGAAACACCCATCAGCGCTTCGGGCGTGAAATACACCGCGAGATTCCCGTGCAAATGTGCGAGGAGGTCAGGTTGTGCCCCAGCTGCTTCCACCCTGGACAAAACCCCACGAGAAGGGATCAGTGTGCTCCATGCACGGGGACGTGGGGCTTAGCAAGTATCGATCAAAACCCCCACCGTTCCGTAATGGAGTCCTGGACGAGGGGACTGCCATGTGCTGCCAAAGCTGAGACCCCTGTGGGGTGTCCCACAAGGAGCCCTGGTACCCCAGGGTACCAGCCTTGCTGCAGGTGTGCATGGGGACATTCAGACATGGACTGAGGATTCAGGTGGGACAGACACTCTCCTTCAGGTCAGCCATCCTCACAACCCTACAGGTAATGTTTGCCACAAGGCTTCTATTTATGCATGGTGAGAATCCAGATTGGCTTTTGCTGCAGCTGGGCTCTGTGGTATCTCTGTGCCTTAGGGTATGGAGAGATGGATAGGGTTGAGCTTGCTCTGGGCATGGGACAGATAAAGCTGGACAAATTTACAGCCAGAGCTGCGTGTGGAAATTCCTCAGGTTTCCAACAGGAATTTCTGCTGGGTATACTGAACTTTACTGCAACAGTAGCTGGAGGACCCAGCTGTCCTATGTGAAATTAGGGTTGTGTTAAAAACAGGCAGATTCCTTTCCAACCCATCTAGTCTGAAAGAGTTTTTGAAACTTCACTTCTGCAAACCCAGATCTGCCTGGATACAGGCTTTTCTCATTGTGATTCAGCAAGTCTGTTGCTGCTCCCTAGGATTGTACAGAGCCATATATAAGTCAGATATAATTTAAAACAAAAAAAGTGGAATGACCTTTTTTCCAGCTTAGTAAAAAGTTCTCGTATCAAACAGGCAGCTCCATCTCTGCATGGGTTTTCTTCTTGGATCTTTTGTAGTGCTTCCTCCTGCAGTGCATTCATGGTTGTGTTGGGAAGGTGGTGAGTGGGGAAGTGTGCAGCTCCAACAAAACAGCTCCATTGAATGGCTCCCCAGCCTTGGGGTGCTCAGGCAAAACTGTGCACAAGTTTCACACTGTAATTTGCTGTTACTTGTGTGGGAAGATAAATTTGAGACATCTCAATCTATCTGCCAAACTGCTCTTTATGAGCAACAAATGGCTGAGTCTTAGAGGAAACTAACAGGTTTGAACCAGAGTCCTGCCAGTGTTCCCTTGGTCTCAGGGTCCACAGGAATAACAAGCTTTGTTGTTTGTGCATGAGGCATATGGAGCTACAGAGGAGGCAAGGAACTCAACACCATGCAGCCTGCTCCTCAGATGAAAGGAGCTCTGGGCTCAGAGATACTTAAAAAGTGAAGGATTTGGTGGGGAAATGGTTTGGGAAATCTGCAGAAAATTGACATCTTTTTTCCTATACAGTTCACAAGAGAAAAGGGAGGAATTTGTTTATTAAACAGCTTTCTGTGACTTAGTAACTCCATTCATCTGAGGATAGAGCAGCTCCCCCGGAGTGCTTGTTATTGCTCGCCTGGAAATCAGTCAGGGTCTGGCCAAGAAATTTTGTTCCAGTTGAAGTTCCTTGTTCAGGCAGTAATTTATGCAATTGCAAGGAGACTGCTCCCTTGGCCAAACGAATTCTATTAGCATAACTTTAATTCTCTACTTTTAACAGAAATAATTCATGCTTTGTGTTTTTCTTCAGGACCCTTTAATAGACTTCAAGCCCAGCTTCATGGAGAGATTAGGGTTCTGCCTTTCCACCAGTGATTGCTTCAACAGTAGAAACTGCTTTAACTTTTTCAAGAGCCAGTCTGGAAAAATGATCCTGGGAAGTGTCTATCCCTAAGTTTTGTCTTTTCTCAGATTAGCATTTGCTACACAGTCAACAATGGCCAGGTTGTCTTCCCCAAGTCGGTGCTGATGCTTGCAAACTCAATCAATGTTTCTAGCAAATATTAGAGGTCTCGACTGTATTATCTGTGTTAGAATAAAGAAGCAGAGAGACCTGGGAAAGTCTGACCAACATCTGTTCCCATACTTGCTGTGATATCTCAGTACATTTGGTTGTGGATCCTTGCAATAACTGAGGCACCTGATGCCCTGGTAAAGGATCTGGGTGTCCTGGGAGCCTCTGCTCAGCCAAAGGGAAAAAAAACAAAAAGGGAAAGCTTCTTAGTGTCTTGAAACTGTTTAAGAATTGACTGGCTTGAAAATGAACTGATTTCCAAAGAGCAATATCGTTTGCTGAGGGACCAACCAGAAGTTCTCCACGGAACCTGAAACTGCCAAGGCATAAGATTTGAGCCAGGTACCTACATACCACAACGCATCCAGGAGCCATTCATAATGTGTTAGAGTGCTTAACATGCTCTTGTGTGTGTGTGCCTGTGGGTAAACGGAGGGCTTTGGCGGTGGTTAGTCCAGGGCTGGGTCCCACAAGGACCTACTGATCTCTGTGATGCACCTCAGCCTGCTGCAAGGCTGTGTGCAGATGGAGGAGAGCATGGTCAAGAAACCCTGGGTATGAGCTCCATTTCCATGACTCCTTTTTACTTCCACTCAGGAACTGAGGCATGGACTTAAGGGAATTGTGGCTAGGCAGTGAGGCCTAGCTAGGAAGGAAAAATAGATAGGTAATTTGTCTTGAATTCTTAAAAAACATATGAACAAGAGCTGCCTATCAAGCATTAAAGGTGGGATAAAATCCCAGTCTGTGGACCTTTTTATTAATGGTGATCATAATTAATACTAGGCATACAGCTATATGTTGCATAAGCTATAGAGGAACAGATGGGGACTCAGTTCTTGCTTTGTGTTGCATGAAACCACATGACTACACAATTATCACTATGGGAAAATTCCTGAAAATGTGCTCCTTCTGTCATATCAAAGGAGATGCATTTAATTGATACTATGGTACCATATGCAGAGCATTCTCAAGGCCAGGTTGGATGGGCCCTGGGCAGCCTGATCTGAGTGGGGGTAACCAGTCCACACACTATGGGTAGGGATCAGATGGGCTTTAGGGTCCCTTCCAACCTAAGCCAATAAATAAATAGAAATCTACTTGAAGCCCTTTGCTTGGATTGCTTTGTAATGCAAAAGGGGGAGAGAAGTCTATTTCCAAGTACAGCAATATATTTTGCCAGTCTGCACTGCTGGACAGTTGCCAGGGAAATTCTCTAATCATCAAAGAACATGTTAGTGTTAATGTGATTTTTCTGTAGGTCTCCTAAGGGAATGGCTTATGTCCTTCCAGGAGAAAGGCACTGCTGAATAAATCAAGCTTTCCTTACTGATGGGACCCTGCTAAGTGTACTGCACAAATTAAGATTATTTTCCTGAAAGAAGAGGTGCTTTTCCTCTGGGCATCACACCAGGCCTGCTGGCATCCACTATCAGAGTTGTGTGAGCAGCTGAGGCTTTTCCCAGGGCGCACTGCCACTGCAAGCCAGCAGTGAGGCTGATGGGACAACAAACATTGTGCAGCCAGGTCACAGTCCACTTTTGGGAGGAGAAAGTAACGAAACCTGTCGTCTCTAGGAGTGTCTGCTACCCTCTGTCCTGTTCTGTTTTGGCACCATGAATCTGAGTGCCTGGCTGTTGGGCTTTCTGTTTTCTCAGCCCCTGCAATCTGGGTGTAGAACAGCATCCAGGCAATCTGCAAAAGCATCTCCTGAGTGGAGAGGTGTTGTGCCTGGGGCAGAGACAGCATCTTACAAAAGGAGAGTGCAAAAAGTAGCCTCTCTTTGCAGGAGACAGGTAGCAGTCATGGAGAGGGAACTTAAGTGCAAGTGGACTTTCACCCTAGGGCTGTGGTGTGTGGGAGCTGTATAAGTAACCAAATACTTTCTGGGCTGTACTGCTCTCTATCTGGGTTTTCAAGGTGGATCCTGGCAACCCAGAGCCTGATCGTGGAGGCTGTTCCCACCTGTGGTGAGTTTTAATGGTTAGAGCTCAGAAGTCCCCACTGACTTCAGGTGTAAGTAGGTGCCTGAATGCCTTTGTGGTTCAGGATTTTGGATGCTGGCAGTAGAGCTCACCCCTCAGGGAACACACATGGGCTGCAGCTACTGAGTGCTGGAGCCGATGTCCTGGGCCAAGCTGTTGGCAGCCACAGAAACTGTCCACACCTTGCCTTGGCCCTGTCACTGGTAACACTTCATCTCTGTTGAGAAACTCTGAAAATGGAGTGGGTGATGAATGCTCCATCAGTTCAGAGCACAGGCTTTCAGTCTCTTTTTTGGGGGGACAGACACAGGCTGGCCTAGCACTGGGTGGGAGAGCAAAGGCAGAGTCCGGCAGCTGGTGTGATGCTGGGCTGCTCAGCGGCACTAATAGTGGTGCTGCACAACAGCCAGTTGGTGGGGATGCTGGGGATGCCAGAATGGGTATGCTGCAGCCACCAGGCCATGGGGGAACTATAACAGAGTTCCTTGAATACTGCCCAAAATGTTTAACTGACTTGGTCTCTGCTAGTTGTGTTATGTGAGGGTCTGTCCCAAAGAGACAGAACTGGAGACTTTGGCCTGTTTAATTTTAACAGAAAAGTAACAGCTGATAAACTAGATTTTAACTGATGTATGGTGGTTCTTCTCATACGGTATGACAAACCATGCATGATATTAAACAGGTGTTTGTTAAAGGTTAGATAGGATATGCTGAATCTCTTCACCCTCCTTCTTTCTCCCAAAGTACCATTCATGTTTATATGGTGCTTTACATTTTTCAAAGCACTCTGCAAACATTAACTAATTAATCATCACAGCCCACTATACATATGCTTTAATTAATTAGCTCTCATTTACTTAACTCACACTGTCTCATTAAATATAAATTGAATGTATGTTTGGGAACTTTAACTAGAAACATTACTGGGGCTTTATGCAAAGCACAAATGCAAAATATGTTAATAGTGGCTGGAGGCAGTAAAATTCAAATACCAAGGTATTTAGCAAAAAATATGTTGTGGTGTCAGTGAGCAGTCAGACAATTAGCTGTTCCTATAAGATGCATATGTTGTCATGGCCTCAAAGTTATCGCTCACCCTGTGTTGTTGCCATAGCAATCCTGGTAATTTACGTCCTGTAATGTCTGTCTGTGCACTTTGTTCCATTAGTTGAATTTTTCAGACTTGCAGAAGCTCAGTGCTGTGTGGGCTGGAAGCTGGCTGCGAATTACCCAGACCTGGAGTCCACTGATACGGACATGTAAATGCTAGTGCTTAGGCTTGCTCTGGACCCCTGGTAGCCTTCTGGAAAAGCCATCCAGGAAAGAAGCAAGGAGACTTAGTACCTGTGTTATGGTCACCTCTTGATGGCTCTGTCTGCAGGCTGTTGTTGACAGCAGGCGTGGTACTGAGTTCATCTCAACTTTGCCACCCGTGCAAGCCTTAGGTCCCAGGTATTTGAAGCACATTAAGGTGGTGACTTTGAAGGGTTTTGTTGATGCTGTTTTTGTGACAGAGGATAAGTACAGGGGAAAAGGAACAAAAAGCATTTTCCTGTTTGAAGATGTTTCTGGTGGATTGCAAGTGTACAACATCTCAACTATGAAAAGTAAACGGAAAGGCTACTTCTTACAGCACTGAAAAGAGTGTAGGAGGATTGATTATGCTGTTCTGCTCGGAGTGGTAATATGAGTTTGGAAGAGATGTGGAATACGTTAAGATGTTAGGCAAGCCTTGCTGGTGCTTTTTAATTTTCGCCTTGATAGCTACGAATAATTCATTTTGCTCCAACTGAGAACATGTCTATAGTGAAAAGGCTAAAAAAGTTGAATTAAAAACCTGTTGAGACAGTTGCAAACAGAAGCAGCACTCCCTGAGAAGGTACACATTGTCAGCCAGCTGTAAGTCAACAGCTGCCTGTCCTTTCCTCTTGTAGTATTTGGGAATCTTTCCTTGTGATTCTCAAGTTCATAACAAAATTTACTGACAGACAGATTATTCAGTTTTTTTGAATAAATCTGCTCTAGTGCACTTGTGGGGACTCCCTTCTCACCATTTTCCTGCAGCACGTTCTTCATCTTGGGCAGCTGCAGCAGCAGAGTCCTCAGGAGAAACCTACACATGGATTTCTTGGGGTTGCGTCTCTTAATAACTCATTTCTTAAGTAGCAGCATTTCCTGTGGTCTTTATTAGAAAACAGTGAGGGGGAAGCAGCTGCAATTAGTGAGCTCTGGTCCCTGGAATTCCTTGCTACTCTGCTATGAGCTGCTGTGAGATCCATCCTGCGCTGTGAAGGGCTAACTGTGCATGAGTCTGCAGCACACACGTGAAGGTCTGTTCAGCACTTGCACCAGTAATGCCTTGAAACCAGAACAGATTCTAATTTGTAGTTGACTTCCCTCATTTCTGGACTTGCTTTCTAGGCTTTGCCAAACAGTGAAAAGATCAAGTGAAATCTAACAGCTTTGTCACCCATCCGAACCATGGGTGAGAGCAGAAAAATGTTCCAGCCCAAACCTCTGGCTAGCCTAGTAAATGATGTAATTGATGGCTGTGGACTGTGCTTGCATATGAGTTTTCAGCACCCTCTGGTCGCCTTAATTTTGCTGAGTGTAGCTTAAGAGTGATGGCAGACAAACTTCTGTGTTGTAGTGGTTCCAGCCTGGTTTTTCTGCTATAGTTCAGTTTGCCTCAATTAGTGCTTTCAGCTCTTGCTACGATTTGCAGATCAGTATTTGCAAAGGGATTTTATGTGGAATCAGCCAGAAAAAAAGAAGAAACCAACATACAGTCATGTTGTGTGTATATGTGTCTATAGAAGTTTCAGACCATTCTTATTGACTGACAGCAAAATGGAGACACAAAGTCAATGTTTGCAAAGAGATTGCATGATTAAATTTCAGAATTAATTTGGTGTGATCTGAAAGAACACCTCAGCTCTCAGACTGTTACAAGAAATTCTGGCCCCCAGTCTTGATTTGGCAACTCTCTTGGAATAAAAAGAACAAAACATAAGAACATTATTAAACCCCCTGGATTGTTGCGAACTATGGCATAAATGTAAAATGACTGAATAGACCATCTGAAGCTGCTAATCATGAGATTTTTTGGAACCAATTCTGCAACCTTGAGAAATATCTGAGCTTGATTTACCCAAGAGGGAAATTACTTTTACTCTGTGTGCCCATCATTTTCAGCGGGTCATGGGAGCCTGCTATACCTTCCACCAACCTGCAGCATTGCTTTGAGTTGTTAAGCTCATGCCCTTCTTCAAAGTTAGCACTGGAGCCGTGATGAACTCACCACCATAAAGCCTGTCTCCTGCACCTTCCTTCCCCTCTTTATTTTTCAGTGGGGAAAATAACTTTTTTAGTTATTTTCATTCCAATAAGGAAAGCAATATTGCTTTTTTAATGGATTTGTTTCTTTCCTCGCTGCAAAAACCTCATGGGAGGATGTGGCTAGGAAGAGATGACTTGACTGTTTTTCTCTTTTGTGGGAGATGGGAAGGAGGTGAATGGGGAAGGCTGGAATTAAAATGCCTTTTTTCTTTGCTCTGTCTTTGTAAAGATATGCTCAAGAAAGATGAGAAACTGTTTCATTTCAATAAAGCAAGCACTAACCAGAAAAATCACAGTAGCTGTAGAAAACTGGAAAGGCAGTGAATCTGTGCTTTTCTTCCTGTTTAAAAGGATGGACTCACCTTACTACACCTATGACAGCTGCTTTTCTATACTGCTCTTGGAAAACCTTTGTAAAATCCAGATTCCTCATGCATGTGTAATTCTAATGCTTCTCTGTACGTTTTGCTTGGGTAGACACAAGGAACAGTTTATAAATTTCCTCTGCTGCAGTCCTAGCCTGTTTCTTGATGCTGGTCCAGAAGAGGATTTGAGAGCTAGTGGTGAGGAGGCCCTGGCACTGGGCAGTCTTGCTTGCTTGTGGGGGTCAGAGCTTGAGGATGAAGGACAGTTCACCCAATCCCTGTTCAGTCCAGTGGGGTCCCAGGCAAACTAGTTATGATAGGCAGGCAGCTCTCTTCAGGTTCAGAGCAGGAACCAGCTGAGTTCTTGATTTGTCTGTGGGTGCCATTCAAACCAGCAGTGAAATGCAGTGGATGTAACTCGGTCAGAATTAGGTCCCAATGCTGCACACATACATGTGGGTCTTCCTGAAGGTCAGAACTATGCTATGCAGCCAAAGTGCTTTGTTTACCTAGAATATTAGCAGTTTAGACCTAAATGACATGGTTTGGCTTGCTAGGAGTACACAGAAGTATTTGCTGTTCCTTCATAATACTGTACAGTTTCCCTTTTCTATTTTTCTTCCAGCAGCTGTTTCTATGTATGTGTCAGGGGGGATTTGTCCTGCTCTGTTAGTGAATTTATTTTCTTTCTGAAACAAAACTGTAAGTGATGTAAACGAGTGCCTCGTTGCTTTCTTTTATGGGCGAGAGCTGTCCCAGAGCAGGGGCTGAGCAGCTGCTGCTGTGTCACCTAATAGAAATCATAGCCCTGCTCATGCAGCTACCTAGGTGAAAATCTCCGGCCAATTAAGTCAGACCCCAGCCTCTTTGTACTGTTGCTGCACTGCCAGAGACTGTGAGATGATGAAATGGGAACGTAATGGTCTTGCTCAGAGGTATTCCCCAACCCATAAAAATCCCACTTTTGAGATGTGTCTGGAAGGTCAGGGCTGCAGCTCTGCTTGGGTATGCATACCTGTGAGCTGTGCTATGCCTGCCCTGGAGGGGTTTTCTGCAGGGAAGGAGCAAGCTTTTGCTCATATAATCATATTCCCCCTGTGTGCGATGAAGATCACGCAGAGCTCCCCTCCAATGCCTAAATCATTGTGGGGAGAATAACACCACAGTCTGGCCAGGAGCCCAAATCTGCACTGCTGTGCTGAAGGTCTGCAGCTCTCCCAGCAGGGGTGTGCAGCTGCTGGGGATGTGGTGGTCACGTTCTGGCTGAGAGATGGACCCGAGCGGGATTGATTGCTCACAGGTAGATCCTTTAAACCGAGTGGCAGCCTAAGCTGTTGTTCCAATCAATAACATAAATACACCACTCGCCTGGCCCTGGGAAGATGGGGGCTCTGTGTGGGGGAGTAGGCATTAAGGTTATTTATCATCACAGCGCAGGGATGAAATATTGGGCTTCCGTGGTGGATTAGAGATTTAAAGCTCATTTAAACCTGCTTTTGAAATCTAATTAAACTGGGACAAGTTCCTCTGAACACCCTTGCTTTACTGTAAAAATGGCTGCTTCTTCTTCTAGGAATTTATAGCACTTTGGTTAACTTAATGCAAAGGCCGAATTTGCTTGATAATCAAGCATAGGTTATACTGCAAAACTGTAATATCTCATTTCTGCACTACTTAATTAGGACGGCCACAAACAGCTCAACCAGGGAAGGGAGGAATCCCACAGCATCAAGCCTGATCACAGTGTGACAGCTGCACAGACAGAGCCTTCCCTCAGCTCCTGCTCACACCCACTCGAGGAGGTTTCTGTAGTTCAGATCACGTCAGCCGGGGGTGGTGGCAGCAGTCACGAAGGAAGCCTCTCACCATAACAGCAGAACTCATAGCTAGAATAAGCTCTGAGCGTGCTAGGACGTGCCTTTCCAGCAGCTCTCTGGTTGTCCTGCTTCCTCTTTCCTTGCTTTAATTTGATCCAAGAGCTGAACTTAAAGAGAGAATTTCCCCTGAAAATTAAGTTTCTCATTTTTTTCCCCCTATCCCTGTAATGGCTGTGTTTCCCTCATGCTTGCCCTGCTGCATCTTTCCTCCCAGGAATGCTGGTCCTCACCATCCAAGCTCATCCCTGGAGTAGCAGCTACCTGCAGCGGTTGAAGCTTGGCAGGGAGGAGGCAGTTTTATCCCCTACTGACTGTTACAAGGATCTAGGTGCTTTTCTTTCTTGGCTGAGACCTGCTGCTGAAACACCTGGTAGGCCAGTTTGTTTATCTGGCCGCTGGCCTTTGAAAGATGGGGCTGCCATGGAGTTGTCATGAACACTGCTCTCCAGAGCAAATGAGAACAAATGAGAGGGAGGGAGATTATGGCCTGAGCAGCAGTAATCCTGCCAAAACCTGCCCCAGTGTTCAATAGTTCTTAAACTGTCTAATGACTGAGGTTGAGGGAGAGGTCTGACTGCAGGTACCAGCAACCAGCAGCTCTGCCTGATTCACCTTCCAAGGGCAGCTCTGCAAACAGTATTTCCAAGGTGCTGCAGGCTGGGAGCAATGAAGCAAACAAAGCATTGTGGTCTCGTTGCAAGGCATCAGATCCCGTGTCCAGTTGGTCACAGTGTCACCACCTGTGGGGACTTTTCATGGTGTAATGGGTAACAAGAGCTAAAGGAGGGAGCAGGAGGGAAGGGGAGACATCCGATAGCCCCTGCTTGGGGGTCCTGAGGGCCAGAGACCTTGGCTAAGGGTCAGCAGCTTTCAGTCTCTTGCTTTTGCGAGGTCTTCAGGCTGAGTCATATCTTTTATTCTAAGCCTGTTTTGTGTGAAAGGAGGGAGGGTAAATCCTGCAGAGAAAGAATGACTGAAGCCAGCAAACAAGGACAGGAATTGTGATCCCAAGGGAGATGGCCAAAGGCAAAGAAGAACTATGGAGCCAGGTTCTGCAGGGAGGGACGCTTACCATGCACGAAGATCTATCAGTGGCAGAGGTTACTGACAAAGCCTTCTATAGATTTTTTTTGTGTGTGTGTGGGTATCTCCCTGAAATGGAGATTCATAATAATAGAATTAAGCAGATAAAACGAAGGTCTGGGAAGGGGAATTGCTTAGCCAGAGCTGAGCTGGAGTCTGGTTCCTTGCCAGCACCCTGCATGACCAAAGTGCCCGGGAACTCTTGTTTGAGGCCATGGAAAGATTTGATTTATTAATTGTAATTTCCTCACAAGAGCTGCGACAGTTTGTGTCTCCTCAGTGTCTTTCACAGGTTTTAAAGTGAGAAAAGTATTTATAAGGTAGCTATAAAAACAGAATTCCCCGAGTGAAGCATGAAGCCCAGGCTCTTATCTGCAGTTTTAGAGGCTATTTCAGAGAAAAAGTAGCACAAAGTGAATTGGCCTCAGAGAAAAGAAGTTCAGGGTTGTTTTTTACACTGTTACATTGTCTTTCAAATCCACCTTCTCTTGCAGTGAGATGGGATCAAAGGGACATGGTGAGCTAAGTGCCTGCAATGAATGAGTTTAGGTAGGTTGAAGGATTTCTTGTCTCATTATTTTAGTGCAAGTCCTCAAAGGAATCTTGGGAACCCTCAAAGCTTTACAGAAGTAAAAGTGACAGAGTATGTGTTGATTTCTTAAGAGAAACAAAGAAGAAATTAGGTTGCTCATAGGAAATCTCCCTCTTTGGTTGCTAAGACACTTACAGATCCCAGTCACTTTTCAATACTTAAGTCTGCTCTTTCCAAATGAAGACTGCTTGGAGGTGCCTTGCAAAACAGATTTTTACCAGACAAAAGATATTTTAATAACAAAGCAGAAACAATGCTTACATTTCTTGCTCTGCATCCCTAGGTGAAGCTGAGCAGTCAGGCAATGCTTCAGCAGACTGCATTGCACCAGGGACAGGAGGAGGCATCAGCACCGTGGCTCTGGGGCTGACCGATACACTTGGCCAGAAGCTGACTTTCCAAATTGCTTGCTGAATAGAATAGAAATAAAGCATGTGCAGACAGACAGTGTCCCTGATGTGACCGAGTGACCAATGTACGTCAAAATTCAGTGTGCTGTTTTCATCACTGCACTAGCAATGGAATAAAGCAATTTTGCTACCTTCTGTCTGACTCCTATTGCCTTGGGGACAGTTGTTCTATGACTGCCAAGCAGACGGTTTGATTAAGTACTAAACTTGAAAAAAAGTAAATAGCCTATTCAAACATGTTAAGTATAACTTGTCAGCTACTTAGATGCTATTTAAACATAACCTGTTTAAATATGCTTTCATTTAAATCTGCGTGGATTTTGTTTTGTGCCATGTTTCTTGTAAATGAAATGTCTTATAGTCACAAAAAATAAGTAATAAAATGTGAGAACGGCTATCAGCTTTGCTTAAAAACACAAAGAGCAGTGATATAGGGTTGCAAGGATGTTGTATTGCCAATATGTGATGGCCTGAGTCTGAGATAAGGAAATTCATTAACCCATCTCCACAGTGGGCACCTGCACTCCATTGTCAGACTATTGAAGTTTTGTACCTCCCCTTCCTTTTACCATATGACAGGATTTGTCCTCTTTATTGCTTGCTGACTTCATATGTGTTTGGAAAAGGTGAACAGGGAATGGGTACGACACGTTTTATTCCTTTCCTATTTTACTGCACTGTTTCCCTACAGTCTGTGTGCAGGACGGTGCTGTTCTGCACCTTCTTGCACAGACAAGGGCTGTTCAGGCCCAACCCCAGCCTCATTCCATGTACTGGTCCAATTCCAGAAGACACAGTACACTTTGCAAGCCTGAGAAGTGGTCATGTACCCTAGGGCTTGCTTGCAGTGCAGTCTGAAACCAGTAAGACTGTCTAGGCCTTCATTTCAGTCAACCCTTTCAACTCTGGTTTTGCTTCTTGTACTTTGCACTTTACATTGGGACTGTAAGTTCTTTTTAGAGCCTGTGGGAGGACGAGATGTTGATATGACATGCAATGGATAGAGATGTGACAGAGGGAGAAGCCAGTGTTGGGATACATCTCCACATCGCCAGTGTGCGGCACCCAGAGTGGAGGCTGCACTGGGAGATCCCTGAGTGGGGAATGATATGGGCATCTGGAGCTACTGCTGCTTCTCTCTGTCCTGTCCTTCTCTGACACACAACGACTCTAACAGCATCTCCTCTAAGCTTCAGTGGAAATGGCTTGTACCATGACATTTAGTAATGCTGTGGTTTCAAAATTCATGTTTGTGTGAAGAGAAAAACTTCTGTCCCTTGTCTTATGGCTCTTCATGGAGATCCAGACAAGCAGATGGTCTTTGCTCTCTGTATGAGAACATGAAGGGTGATTTACTGCCATTTCCATTAACTGTTCCTAATGGAAAGAGGAAATGTTAGTAGTCTCTCCTCCCTGGAGTAGAGGTGATGTCTGACCTTCTGTTGAAGGAAGGCACGAAGGAGGAAAAATGCTAAGAGAGGAAGCTCTGCTGGGATGCTGTCACTGGTAATAGCAGTGACCTTTTCCATGTGGTCAGCAGCTGGCATCATAAAGACAAATGACTACAACTTGCAAGTTAAAGGATGTTCTTTTATACCGAGAAAGGAAATTAAAAAAAACACCCTCCAGAAATCAGATGGTATTTGCAACTTCAGTTAATGCTCTCTGTTCCCTTTGTGAAAAGAGATGTTGTGTGTGAAAATGGGAAGCACCTGCCATAATTCGATCACTAAAATGGGCTGGATGTGGATACATTGTGGAGGATTTTATTTGCAGGCTTCCAGTATTCTCATTTTGGTGAGACTGAGAATGGCAGGGAAGATGGAGTTGCTCCCAGCCTTAGGAGTCACTGCCACTCACAAAATGCGGATTTTTTCTCAATAAATGTCAGAGTTTCCTCAAGAACAATAATCAGGGACTATATTTGTATTTCTACCTCATCCAGACCCCTTTTCACTTCCAGCACTGTACACACAGTAGTGGGCAGACCTACCCTGAGGTCAGTATAAATGGTCTGCAGAACAACCATGGCAAAAGCTGCAATCTCTCCTTTGTGCTTCCAGGTGACCTCTTGCTGGCACTTTTTAATTTGCTCCTCAGCCTCATTTTCTGCCTACAGAGTTTACAGGGAAGGTCGCCCTTTGCATCTAATTTCTTTAACATTGACATTTTTCTTCCCCTTATTGCTAAGAAAAGGTTGGTGCAAAAGCTCAGGTGATGTGGCAAGAGAAAGAACAAATATCCCTGAGTAGCTTTGGACTTTCTCTTGCTTTAGATGTTGATGTTGGGTGCTTGCCAGTAGGTGACTGTGGGAATATGGATGCAGTTGTGGGAAGTGGGATGCATTCTGCTCATGGGACATGCTCATGGAGTACTCACCTCTGGTGCAAAACAGAGCAGTCCCTACCATTAGCAGTTGAGTTGACACTGATCTCTAAGGATCAATTTATCTGTTGCTAATTACACTGTGGTCTCTGTAAGCTGGAGTGGAGTGGAGTGGATTGCAGTGGTAGCTCACCAGATCCATCCCACCTACATCTGCCTCCCCAGGAATATCCCAAATGTGTCTAAAGAGCGGAGTGCACTTAGAATCATGGAACCCTTTGTGTTGGAAGGGTCCTTTCAAGGCCATCTACTCTAACTCCCTGCAGTGAACAGGAATATCTGCAGTGCCATCAGATTCTCAGAGCCCTGTACAACCTGATCTTGAGTGTCTGTCGTGAGTGAGAACTGCCATTGCCAGGCTAGGCAGGGCAGAAAGATGAGATGGAGATTGAAAATTCTGCAGTGTGCCTACACTGGGGGGGTTGAAATAAGGACTGAACCTCTCTCAAGGAGGATAGGGATGAATCAGAAGTGACATGCTTGGAAGAGGTTGCAAAAGAGTGTAGGTTGAGATCCCTGCTAATTCCCTCACTCTGTACCTTCTGATGTCTCACCTTCAGTATTGCACACTGCCTTTTCATTTCTAGATTTGAGTCGATCCTTTAACAATAAAATAGTTCTCAGAACCGAAGGAGTTAATTGTTTAAGTCAAGGACAGCACTCTGTTTTTTTACTCTTCTTATTTATTCTTTATCTTTTTTCCCTCTAAATGACAGGGAATACTCTGAGAGTCAAAAGCTAGCGTTCGCCTGGTCATAAGCACTGGGACTCGGGTTGCCTGCAGCCCTTGGGGCAGTCAGAGGCATTGCAGGGCCGCAGTGAGAGCGTGGTTTGGGTCACAGGTTGAGGTGAGGCACGGATGGTTGAATCCTAGCAGCACAAAATAAAGAGCAAGCAGCTCCAGCACTTCAGGGACTGTTGCATGAGAGGGCAGGGAATTAACAGGACAGTCTAGTTGGCCACGTTGGAGATGATGTGCTCTTCAGATCAGGAACCTTTGTACTGATTAGGAGTACCTCTCCTTACTGTGCTCGCTTTCATTTTGGAAGTGACCTGAAGCTGAAATGCAGGCAGAGGTGGATTGTATTTGTCTTCACTGCAGAGTTGTCTCCCCCAACTCAGGGAATTATTTTTCTTACAGTAAAACAACTGATCATCCCCAAATGCATCACTTGAAAGGTCTTAGGCTGCGTGCCAGGATATCAGAGCTAATAGGGAGCTCCAGGGTGGGGATGGATGGGTTTGGCTGCAGCCTGGAAGTATTTATGTGTATATACACACATTATTTCTGAGAGAGCAAAAGCAGCATGCTTAGACTGAAATTCACCATTTAAAACCTCTAAAGCTCATTTTCAAAGCAGAATCATCATTTTAAAGGGCCTTACAGCCCCTGGGATGGCTCAAGCCAGCCTCCTGCCCCCTGTCCTCTGCACCTTTCACATCTCACCTTGACTGTGACTGGATGTGAAGGTGATTGGATGTGAAGGTGGGGAGGAAGGGGATGGCCACTGTGATAGGGTGTGGCTGCTTCTCATCAGCTGTCCCCAGCTGGGAGCACTGGCACAGGATGCAAATCCTCACACTGGGTGAGGGGGTGCTGGGGGTGGAGGTGTCCCCTTTTGGGGATGCCTCCTTGCTGTGCCATGAGCTGTGGCTGTGCGTGCACTGCTCAGCCCACGTCAACTTTCTCTCAATGAGTACCTGTGCTTCAGTGACAGGGAATACAATTTCTGTGCGAATCCACAAAGTGTCTTGAGGGGCTGTTCAGATCGAAGTGTCTCCTGGCACAGCAAAAAGTGGGACAGCTTTCTTTTTCCTGTTAGATTTTGTTTTTTTTTAATTTTATTTTTGCTGTGAATGGATTTTAAAGACAAAAGCTGTAAGTTAGCACTTTTTTCTCCCTTGTTTAGTATATAAAGATCGAAGCTGTATATGAGAGTCTGCTCTGTGCTTGGTCCATTACAGCAAAGGGGAACTTGGCACACGTACTGCAGTATCATCCCCATTCTGCAGCAGGCAGTGCTGGAAGAAAATGAAATTCGTTGTCTGTTCCCTGAGGGAGCCTGTCCATCCATCTGCTACCTATCAACGTCTGTCTGTCTGAGAAATTTAAACAGCCACCTTCCCCTGTGCCTTTCAAAGCACAGCAGTAATGCTGTAGCCTTGGACATGCCTAGCCCTTTTTTCTCTTTTCAAAGCGCTGTTTAAAGTAGGGCTTGTCTGGTGGGGAGAAAAGAGAGCAGGCAGATGCTGTGTTTGTGTTGCAAGTGATACTGTTCAGGGAACGGGCTTTTCACACAGAAGAGTCATTGCAAAGCCATTCAGTGGGGTGCTCTCCTCAAGGGGGTCAGTGCCTGCTTTGGTCTCTGGCTGGATGATGCTCTCTCCACCATGCTCTATTGAGTTGCACTGGGGTGTGCGTTATCTTAGGACAGCAGAGCTGCTGTGAGTGCACAGAGCTACTTGCTGGTAGGAGCTGCAGTGGGCATCCCAAGGGTGTGAGGGCATAGAAAGGGAGACCACAGCTTATAAAGGAGAAGAGCAAACACCTCAGCATGCCTCAGGCCCTTTAGTGAATCCTGTCCTGGGAATGAACTCTTTCTTAGATTCTTATCTAAGAAGAGAGGACTCTGCTCCTAATAAGATGGGGGTCAAAAAGGTGCAGCCAGAAATCAAGGCTTCCAGCTCTCCCCCTGAGTAGTACTCTGTTTGATACCATGACCCATGTGAACTCCAAGCTTCCAAAGGAAAACGGATAAACTGTCTTGGCTGTTTCTACACATTATGACCTATTCCTGAGCCTCAATGCTTCAGCCTTGCATGGGTTCAGCCTCAGCATCTCTTCTACATCCCAAAGCTAATTTCCTGGGGGTGTTCTGACATTTCAGAAGCTGTTGCATCACTTGGAAGCCAGGCTTGTTGCTGAGTTTCACAGGCATGATGCTGGCAACTTGCTCTCACTTGCTCCTGGCAGAAGACGCACAGGAACAAGGACAGAACAGCTCCCCAGGAGGCAGCAGATGAGCCTTTCACTCAGTGTGCTGCATGAGCTTTCTCTCTGAAACATCAAAGACAGCACACTGGCAAGAAAACTTGCTGAAAATGTGGCATCTTAGAACAGCTGCCAACTTCACAGTGAGGCTGACTGGGAAGGAGTCTTGGGTTTGACCATTGTGGTCTCCAAACTTTAGCCACAGAATGAGACTTGAGACTCCTGGGTTTGCATCTCATGTATGTCTGCCCCCCTGTAAGCCACCTAAGAGACATTTGATCTCTTTTTAACCACAAAAAATGAAATATGGGAATTGTTATAATGGTAGGAGATGAGCAGTGAGCAAAGCCACCTGGAGCCAAAAGCTCCCTCTGGATTAAATATCTGAGATTTTCCTGCTCAAGGGATAATTCTTGCTTCATTTTCCTCTTAATCTTGGAAGGTCTAGCTCCTGTGATGTGGGTAAGACTCTGGCCAAAGCATGAGCTCTTTTGCTAGACCCAGCCATTCTTTATCATCCTCTTCAGACCTGTTCAGTTCCTGGGCTACCCCAGTGGTGCTCTGTGACCCTCTCCATAGCAAGCAGTGAAAATGTGAAGATTCCACACTGGAAACCATAGGACGTTCTGTGTCTAGATAGGAGTGCAGATTTCAGTTGTTTATGCACTAAGACAAAGGATTTGCAAGGATCAGTCATTCCACTGCCAAATGAAGACTGCTTGAACAATATATTAAGGACATTTCAGGAGTTTTGGTAATAAAATAAAACATTTAATAAAGAACTCATTGCAGTTCTGTAATGTCTTTCAGCAGAGGAGATTTACCATCAGGGCGCTGCTTAGACATTGCAAGGAAGAGTTTACTAGAAATACAATAGATAATAAATTAGAGAGATTAAATCTCATCCCTGTGTCTATGTGTTAATAAAAGATCCCCATAATACTCCTGAAATGCAGGAAGTATAAAAGATAATAGCAAAGGTATGCAGTGGAAATAAAACGTTGTGTGTGACTAAACTAATCAGTGGATTAATGCATGATCAGTGTGAGCAGAGCTCTTTCAGCAGCCCACACAGATCCCAGCAGAGCTCACTGTTGGATACTGAGGATGAAACTGACCTTCATATAGCAGGCTGCAGATATCTGAACGCACTTCCCTGAAGCGCTGTGCATACATTCAGTGCCCTCATTGTCAAGGAGTGGTGTAGTTTCAATACGAGAAGGGGGAAACTAGAGGTGCCTTTATTATTGGTACTTGTGCTCTTGGTGTGCAGAGGATAAACAATATCAGTTTTTCTGGGAGTTTGACCCCAGGAGGACTTTAGGCACCTGTCGATCCCTTGCTCAAATGTATTGCCCACAGTGGCTGTTAGAAGACAGAAGCCTCATACTTAGGCCTCTAACAGCCTTTTACCCTTGCTTTTTGATTCCTCACACACTAAGTCAAGCTGGAACTGCTCTGCTTGCTTCTGGCAGCTCATGATTTCTTTGCACCTGATTTTTCAGGGTGCTGGGACTTCCCGACATTTGTGAAGTGATTCCGTTCTCAACAGTGCAAAATATAGAACCAGAATGGGTGCCTTCCCAAATCCACCCTTGAAATCATTGCTATTTTCTCTTTCACTTTCTTCTATGTCTTTTTGGAAACTTTTTTTTTTTGTTTTAATGGTATGTGTACTCATACACACATGCATATACACGCATAAGCGCATATACTTGCAGAAGTTCATAAAATCCAGTCTGGCGAAATGCAAAATATCAAGTCTATTACTCAGAGATCAGAAGTCAGTTGAAATCATAAGGGTTTTTTTAGGCTGTTCTGAGTTGATTGTATACTTGTTTCAAGCGACTCCCTGCAACCATGGAGGTGAGAAAAGTGCTGCAAGAAAACGAAAGCCAGAAATTTAAAAACAGGATAATTCCAGGAGCTGGGGCTGCGGGAGGCATATTATAAACTGTCTTGAAACTGATACTGATGTGGCAAATTTGACAGCACTGAGTATGAAATAGATTGTCAGAATGCAGCTGCATGACCCTGGCCCCCAGTTCCCCATCAGTATGCAAATTCCCCTGTGTGTTTGTATTTCTGCCCATGTTCCTTATGTCTTCCTTATTCTGTTTATTATCTCCTAGATCTTCTGTAATGGATCAGATAATGTGTGTCATATTAAGTGCTTCTGAGGGACATGTCTGCAGGGGTGATTCACTGATGAGCAAAACAGAATAGCCTGGAATGAAAAGGGGCCAGAGCAGTGATATTTCACTGAAGATGCCAAGTGTTACAGCAGCTCTTTATGAGAATACTGATCTAGGAAACTCAAGACAAACATCTCACAAGGCTTGTGGAGAGGGATTGCCCTAGGCCATCCAGTCCCATTTCTGCAAGGCTGTCAGGGAGACACTCTCTATGCAACACATCTGAAGGAGAAGGCAGGGCCAGAGTGCATGCACGTTACCCAAGCCTTTGCCACGCCATGGCTGCCCCTTGGCTTCCAACCTGCACTGGAGGCTCCAGGGGTGATTTGGTGGCCACGCCAGCTCAGCACCAGCTGCAGGCGGTACCTGTGGCCATGAGGTTCCGTGTGATGCTTGGGAGGCTCCTGCAGAGCTGGCGTGTAGTGATGCTGAAAGCGGCGGCTCACTATGAATGTATAAGTAGCTTTGGTGCATTCAATTAGCAGGAAATTTGGTTTGTCTCATTGCTGAACAATTGCAATGTGGAGAAATTTAATTTTATGGTGGCTGAGATTCTTTTGTGTGCAATGACAAACTAAGGAAACTCCAGCAGTGCAGCTATCCGTCATGCAGCTATTTTACAATCCTTTCTACTGCATAAATGACACAGTGAAAAATTCCCCTATTAGTTTAGACACCAAGAGTTCTCTTTCACTAGCAGTAACGGATTGAAATTAGTTGTACAGTCCTTGCGCTGCTCAGTCATGGAGGAAGGTCTGCCTCTCAATTAAGCTCAGTTAATTTCATAAGAAGCCGTGTCTCCGTGTCAGGATTGTCAGCTGCTCCCTAGCAAAGAGAAGGATGCAGGTTGCATCTACTGTGGTGATTTGTACTCCTGCCTCTGTGTCCAAGACCTTGCCTGGGAGAGCTTCAGTCTCCACAACGTGGATGTACAAGGAAGCTTGCTTTCTGTGAAATTCCTTCCATTACCGTCTCCTGAAGTTCCTCCTGAAATTACTGGCACTGACTGCCTTCCTCATCACTCACATCAATTATTGGTAAAGGCTGGATAATGCCTTGTGTTTATCAATACTAATACAGTAGGCTTGGTGCACTGAGACAAGGGGGTAGATGAGGAGACAGGAGGAATTTCACTGCACTTTATAAGTCTTTTTTGTAAGTAAGAGGTATCACCCAGAGTACCAGCATCTGAAAGGAGAAGTGGTTTCATTTTTCTTCTCTACAAGCACCGTGTACAGAAAACATCTCTGATCAGAGCTAATGGGTTCTCCTTCCTGGATACCTTATCCTAAACATGAGGTCAGGGACATCAATCCAGTTTGCGAAGTTTGGATCTAAAGTCTACAGCCTGTGTCAGAAGTTTTGGCTTGTTCTTAGTGGACAAGCCTCAAAGTTTAGCTTCAGATGCAGCTGCAGGTCTTGGCTTCCCCTGACACAGCAGACATGCAGAGATGGTGTCTGTCCACAACCACACAAAGAGATGGAGGATCAGAGGGCTGTGCCCCAGAGGTGACAGTTGCAGGAGAGGAGGAAGAGACATCAGAAGGGCTCTGTGGGGAATGTCTGTGTAGATGGGATTTGTTCTTCCTCTGATATCCAGCATTCAGAAACTTTATTCTGAAGACAGCATGTACAGAAATACAAGTGAGAAAAACCTGCCTCAAGCTTAAACTTTTCAGAAAGAGAGGTGAGAGGTGACTTTCTCAGAGCCAAAATGGGAAAGAGATTTTTGAGCACAAAGGCATGGCTGGCGATGCAGATGTAATATTTGCTGAGTGAAAGATGAAAACATAGATTCCTGGTGAAAAGAAACATGTAAGCTCATCGGTGAGAATAATTTAAAACTTAATATGTTGGAATTTTTGGAAGGTTTACAATGAGTTGTGTGTGAGGCACTGACTGGCTATGGGTACTCTGAGAGAATTTCCCTTGCTGATGGTCTGCAGGTTGGGGTAGATGATGACAACTGTACCTTCTGTGCTGGTATTGTTTTTAGTGAAACCATTCTGTAGAGAGATCTTTGAATTTCCATGTCTCTCAAGAGAGCATTTCTGCCAAGCAGGAAATGTACTTTGAATACACACTGAAGAACAATGAAGGTGTCTCGTTGGCAGTGTCTGATATATTAGCCTTTGATAAGGGATGCAGATCCCTTAAATTATTTAGATGAAAAGGAACACTTAGGGTGTTTGACTGTCAGATCTCCTGGGTGATGGCAACCTATTTATTTACAAAAAGAACTGCACTTTCTGTGTCTGGAGGGAATATTTATGAAGGAAAATGTTGGAAGGAGATACAGCATAGGACAGGATGAGAGATGACCGACAGATTAACGTAGGTTAATTTTGAAAGGGAGTAAAGTATGCTTTCCAAAAAACAAACAAAAAAAATAGCAGGGATGCAGGAAGCACGATAGCTCTAGGAGCTTTTAAATGTGTCATTTGTATCCCAACCATTGGGATTTTCCTTCAGAGACACAACACCCTTGAGCAATTAATGGGAAAGCCCCAGAGTTGTGAGAAAATGAGAAGGTGACATTTTATTAATACTGTTGAGTTTTTGAGAAATGGGGATTTCAACTGGTTCCATTTTTTTATCTATACTTTTTGGACATCAATAGTTAATTATCTGTCACCTGACAGGATAATATAGCTCATCAGTGACAAGTAGGATGGGAGAACAAGCTTTGTTTATTTCTTTATTTGTTCATTTCCCCCCAAAATTTCATGAACTCTGAAATTTTAGAATTATAAAGTGTTATTCTCAACATTTTGATGAAAATCCCAGCTTTTGGGTAACAATATAGATGGTCAAAATTGGCACATTCTGAGTAAATGAAATTTGAAAATTTTAGTGAGGGAACATTTTCTTTCTGCAATTTCCCATTTAGTTCCTTTTCAAGTCAGTTCTAGGCATTCCTAAGTTTCCACTGCATGGAATTCATGTGTGTAAGAATATTCCTATGTGAATATTCTTTCATGAAAACAACTTCTTCATCTCTGAGGACTCTATACAATATTGTCCTGAAGGTGACAAGGAAATCCTGATCCTTCAGTTTCCTGCAGAAATAACTGCAAAGCTGAGATGTTGAACTCTGTTAAAGAGCACAGGTTTGATCTGTTGTCTTGTCAATGGAGTTGCAGCCCTGATCTTTTATTTTCTCCACTTTCTGTGTATCATCTATACTGTTTTGCAACAGGAATGTAATTTACTGAGCCAGCTTCTTCTGCAGAGCACCACCTGTTCCTGCATGCCAGGAGAGTGTAATCTTTATGTGAATTACTTTGGAGGTTTTCAAGCTGTGGTCCATGGAACCCCATTGATCTAAGGATTAAGTTTTACAAGCCTGTAGAAAATAACTTCAAAAATACAAAAGCTTCCCATCTGTAGGCTGAAATGTGCAACTCCAGGGGGTCACATTTACATCTGAGTGTTTTTAGGAGTTTGCAGCTCTAAAGAAGTTGGAAACTTCACATACGCTGTGATTAAAATGGAAGTTTGGAAAAGCTGATGTAAAACTCCAGGAGAAAGTAGAAATAGAACATCTCTAAACCCAAAGCTCTAAGAAGTTTTGGTTTGTATGTTTGGTGGAGCCAAGAAGACGCGTATTTCTTCTAAAGATGCTCCCCAAAGTTCTTTGCAAGATATTCAGTAATGGCCAATAACACTGATGGAAGAAAAAGACTGAATTGCCCAGAAGTTGTGGTCAGTTCATTAAAAGCAAAAAATAATTGGCCCCAAAGAAGGAAATTCTGCAATGTTTTGTTGCTGCTGGAAATTAGTTACTCGATTAGCTTACTGGTTATAGCAGAGATGCTACTGCAAGGAAAGTCAGGAGATTCTTTATTCATATTAAAAAAATAGCATCTTCAAAAACTAAATAATAACAATAGTAAAAATAAAATAAAAAAGATGGCCTGACAAATCTTCCAGGACTTCTTTCATCTCCCTGAGCAGCAGCTTCTGAGGTAGGCCAGGTCACCAGTGTCCCTTCCATGTACTATGGAGAAGATATATCCACGCGTTCTACTATGGCTATGATGTGAACTCACAGTACTGAAAATGTAATTACTGTGTTTTGAGCTGTTACATCTTTGTGATGAAATATAGGCACTTTCTGGCCTGTGTAAACGGTATGTTACACACAGTGATACCCTGGGATTAACATGTAGTGTGTGTGTGTGCATAACCAATATACATTCTTGAAGAGATGCTCATTTTCTGATCTTTGGATTCTGATTCTGATATTAGCATAAATCTTCGATAACTCACTCAAGAGATCCAATTCTGACCATAGTGTCAAAGCCTAGATTTGCTCTGCAGATATTTATGAAGTTACTTTGTTTTTATATCATTTTGACAGAAGAATCAATTACAGTGAAATTGCTTTGTGTGTGTTTCCTGTTATCTGCAGGGCATATTTCCAGTGAATAATATTGTAGCCAAACTGGCTGAAATACCAGATGCAGATGAGCATATTTCTAAACAGAATAAATGAGCCCTAGTGAAGTACTGAACTAAAATTGCATCTCTGCTTATATCCAGCTAATTCATCCCTTCATACAATATATCTCTGGGTTTATGAGAGATTTTTGAAGATGTACATAGAAGTAATTCAATATGTAATGTGCACTTATTTTCAGCACAGCCTGGATGGTTAACTGATACTAAGATCCTTGAAAATTGCCTTTGATATTCTGAATAAAAAGTCAAAGAGGGTATTTTTTACTTTTAATTAAAAATTGACTGAGCAGGTTCCTTTGGTTTTTATTTTTCTTAAAGGCTGCAAGAATAAAGGGAGAGAGAATGAACGTGCCACTTCATTATCTGAAGTTAATAGGATTGCCCGCCTCTTTTCACCTTTAGGAAATCCTGTTAGCCAGCAACACCAGGAGGGTGTTTGGGACCTTTTCCATTCTGTTTCTGAGCATCTGTAATATGGTGCAGGAATGTCTGCACCACAAATCTGATGAGAACAGCTTGATGGAAGCAATGCTGAGAGAGGCAGAGGAGGGAATACAGATTTTCTTCTTTTGTCCCCCCGAGGACAAGGTTTTGCCTTGTCCTGCAGATCTGCCAGCCCAGCTGTCTGAGTTGTGACTTCCTAGCAGACTGGGTGGAGTTGATTTGGAATGTCATAAAAAAGGGATTGTGCTGTGGTGTCACCTTTGGGTGAAGGAAGATACCCTTGTGAGAACAGCATCAAAGGAGATGAGGTTCATGTTGCTTGCATGAGGATGGGCATGGTGGTAGAAGGCATGAACAAATTTATGCTCTGTCTGATTAAAATATGTCATCCAAGCCCCAGCATGGTGCGCTGACAGGAAGATTCCAGCAGCCTCCTGCAGTGCTGTGAAGATGAAGGCTGCTTTAACCTCTAGGAGAAGTCAGGCTGTGGCAGGACTGATAGAAGCAGTGAAATAGGAGTTTCTTCATGTTTCACTGGATCGTATTGACGTTTGGGATGCAGACAAGGCTTTATTCTCCTGATACCTCACTCTAGTCCTTGCATCTAGTATTAAATGAATATTCTGATACACTTTTTGTTAGAAGTGTATGGTGTTAAGGCAAGGAATTTCATCCTAGCTGCTTCTTACGACAGAAAAATAGGTTAGTGGTCTCCTGAGAGATCTTTGCTTGTCTCTTCTACTCTTGACCCACCACTTGTTATTTCTACTGAACTTGGTTGTTGTTGACAACATTTATCTGGAGAGGAATAAAGTGAGCCCTGAAGGGACAGGACATGCAGTTCTCATCTGCTGCCTTTATAGCAGTCCCCTGTCTACAGCCTGATTTCTGTGCTCAGAAAGAAGGGAAGAGGAACTGAAGTTAGCAGCCAGCTACAGAGCTGGTATTCTCCTATGTTCCCTGCTCACAGAAAGGAGGTCATGTACCCATCATGACATTTAACAGTTTGGCCTTAGATTCACAAGGCATTTGGTAGAGAATAGGCAGAGCAATAGGCCAACTGACGGCTATTTTGCAGTCCTATAAGAAAGTCCTGGGTATTAGGCCAGTAACCTGCATTTACTTTATTCTATACTTTCCAATACTTTGTTGTAAATCTGGATTTACACTGTGAGATGTTGGTGCCAGTAAAGCACAGGCCAGGGCTCTGCTCTCTTTGCTGAACATTTGCCTTTCTCTGCCCAACACTTGACAAAAGAGGTAATTGTAGCTGGTGTCCTTTGGGATCAAGTGAGGGCTCTGCCCCACTATGCTTCTCCCTGCGTGATGAGAGATGTAGTTCTTTCATGAGCAGAGACATTAAGAACTGGTTCTTTTAAAATGCCTTAGAACTCTCATCAGAGCAGTGAATCTATGCAAGGAAATGCTGGTATCAGTTTACTCGAGGATGTTTTATTTCTGCCATTTGGCAGCTTCTGGTAAGTGATTTAAAATCCTCCTGTTTATTTTTAAACAGAGAAAATACCACAAAAAAAAAAAAAAGACAAGAAAGCAGCTGTTCTGCAGCCCCTAGAAAGTGACTTCGCTTGGTGTTTTCTTTCATTATGGAAGTAAAAGGCCTACACTGGGAGGGATCAGAGGAAGGAAATTTGAAGCAGTGTGCTACATGCACAGATGGTGATGCTGGCCATTTTAAAACAAGATGTGAGAGTCCAAAAACTGTCACAGCAACTTTGGAAAGTCTGGGGCAGGAGATCAGAAGAGAAGGAGTCATTTCTAGAGTAGAGACCAAAGACAGGACATCATCAGATAGTTGATCACTGCCCAGTGTTAAGGCTTAGCTGAAAACACTCTGTGTGTGTCTCAAGATATATTCCTCCTTTATCACCTGTAGGGTAGGAATCAAACCAGCCACTGTAGGGAAATATGTTTTTAAGATAATCTAGGACCAAAGCAGCTGAGTCTGGGAAGTCTGATGCTGATATCTGGAGCCCCTGTGTTAAAATTATTTCATCTCTGTCAGGTGCCAGGAGGTTTGTTTGGCTGCAGATAGATGTGGGTCTCCTTGCAGCTACTGACCTGGTCTGTCTCTGAGCCCCTCCTGCTGATGAGACAAGCCTGAAGATGCACTTGTAGACCAGAGTCCCAGAGCTGAAAAAAGAAATGGTGGGGAAAATCAAAGGGCTAAAGCAGAGAGAGGCAATTCCACCTCTCTTGAGATCTGGGTAGCAGCAGGTAGAGATACCCTGCGTATCTTTAGGGAGATATGGAAAATATCTTGCAGACAGAAGGAGCAGAACACCAGGACAGGATGTTAATGTTTATCAAATGAATGACAGAAGATGGGATATTTTAAAATTGTTGGTTGTTTATGGCTAAATTAAGAGCCCCTCATTAATTCTCTAGGCTGGGACAATGCCACAGTATGAAAACTTAATGGTTCCATCTAAAAATATCCTTTCAAAAGAATAAAAGAACAACACAAAATAAAGCCCAACAATTTAGAGGTTATTACTAGATACAGAGAACAATAAATAATTAAAGCTGTTGATTTTAATGCTCCAGAATTGGCAGCTGGAAATTGAGTGTTTGCAAGCTGAGATATCTTTAAAAGAAAAGATATACGTATCCCCTGTGCAGATTAATTCTAAGCTATTTGCATATTTTGCCTTGAAAAGTAATCTGAACAGAGTCAAACATGATGCTCATTTCAAAATCCTCTAAGGAGAAGGAGGAGCAGAAAGTGGCTGCTGCTGCCTTTCACAAGTATCCGTACCCCCAAAACACTTTGCAGACCACATGCTCATAAATCTTTTGGCAGCTAATGAAGTAGCACTGTGCAGCAGTGAAATGAGCAGATGTCTTCAGCACTGAGGAATTACATGAAGTTTAGATAAGGTGTCAAGAATAACTTCATTGACTGTCTTATAGACTGCAATTTTAGGCAAGCACAGCATAATTACAGGACAAAAGTTGCAAACTAAAAATGTCTATTATCATTCTTTAATTTAAAAATGCAATTACTTTAGCTATTCTTATGAACCTTACATGATCATATTCTGCTTTAGTAGCAGTAAGTTTTACTGACATCAAATTTTAAAGAAAATTTGAGAGTTACACAAACTACTAAAATGAAATTAAAATTTCCCTGAGGGTGATTGTAATTCTCTTTCCCCAAGACACAGAAACCATATTGTGGGTAGTTCTGCCATAAAGTCATGCAGTCACAGAATCATTAAGGTTGGAGAAGACCTCCAAGATCACCTAGTCCTACCAACCACCTGCCCATAGTGCCCACTGCCCATGTCCCTCAGTGCCACATCTCCACATTTCTTGAACACCTCCAGGGACGGTGACTCCCCCGTGTCCGGAGGCAGCTGTGCCAGTGCACCACCACTCTTTTGGAGAAGTTTTTCCTTATACCCAGCCTGCCAAGTTGCTACAAAGCAGCACATCAGAGCACCATGGATTTCAAACTCTCATAGTTACATTCTTGCAAGTCACCCATTAACTGCATGACAAGAAATACAGTATTTTAGTAAATGAAGTTAATGAAATTGTGTAGTAAATGTATGCAAAGTAATTGGTATTGGTTCACAAATAGTCCTCAAGAAAGAAAAGTAGCAAAAGCTATGCTATAAACTGACTATTGCAAATTATTTATTCAGCTGGTGAATGATTAGCATGACTGGAATCTGTCCAAGCCAAGGTGGATTTATTTGTTTATTAGAAGACTTGCAAGGGTGATTATAGTGTTAACACTGGATTATTTTTGTCCTCTTAAGCAACTGTTGCCTTGTCAAACTATTCTTAGGTACTTATAAGGGCCTAGCAGCAATGCAAAATCTCTACAAGTCAGCCATTGCATCCGGCAGGTTTGGAGTATAAAAACTCTTTCTTTGCCAAAAGTGCCAGTAAGCTGTTTTTGACCACTAATCCCAAACAAGCTGGCTATGATCGCACTTTCTCACTTCATACTACTTCAGTACTCATAGAATGTAGCTGATATTTAGGGAACTATGAGTGAAATCTGGCGTCAGAAACAAGCAGTGTACTCCAGCTGCAGGGGTCCAGCACCAGGACTGACAAAGCCCAGTCCTGCCTGGGCTGTACCATTCAAACAAGCATTTCATTTTCCTACTGAGAAGCAGGGTATATTATATGTTTGTTTTAGTTACCTAAGTTGAAATAGCTAAATTTAAGTCAGTCGTATCCCATCCTAGCAGCAGACACATTCCCAACCAGAAGCAGGGGATGAAAGGGTTGCCCTTTTGCTTCAGAAAAACTTAAATGAGAAAAAAATAATTGACTGTAAAAGCTGCTGGTGTGGTTTGAAATGATGCAATTTCAAATCTGTTGAGCAATTCCTTTCTGAAAGACTGAGTAGGTCAGAATTACAGATGTGGGAATATCTTCTCTCATTAAAGTTCTCTCTATTCTTCAAGACCCTACATATGCACAATTACATATTCAATTTGCAATCAAATTTAATTTACATGCTTAATGATCCAGAAACACAAGAACACAGTTATAGGCGAACAAAGTTTGGCAACATTCATGAAATAAAGAATGGGTAATCAATCAGATGCCTCAGATATAAGAAAAGGGAAAGAAAATAAAGGCAGTCGATGAGCGTCAATTCAGAACGAGAGTATGGGCCACTCAGAGCAGAAGATCAACCAAAATGCTAGGAGAGGATCCAACTAATGGCAGAAAAGCAATGCCAGCTGCAATTTTGTTAGAGATTTTCAGTGCAGTGAGGACTCTTAATCCTGTTGTGCCTCAGTTGCCCAACTTGAAACAGAAGGAACTATATTGTTTTTTGTTTATTATGCCTGTTTTAAGTCTTATTTCAAGAGATCACTCATTCAGTTTGTGACTTTGAAGCACAATTCAAATAACGTCACACAAGGCCTAGCAGGAATTTGTTGTTTTCTGGCTAGTTTTAAAATGCTGCAAAGCAGTTAGAAGTTTAGCTGTGTGTCCCATAGAAACATAACTACAGTACATTGTATAAGAAATGATGCTGGAGGATCTGGACTATAAAGAAAGATGCTGAGTAGGTTGGTCTATTCAAGCAGTCAAGGAATCAGGAGTTACAGCTACGTCTTCAAAAATGAGTTTTGCAATAAGGACACATTCACAGAGCAGATCAGCATAAACACAGCAGGTAACCCAAGCTGATTTTGATTTGCTTAAGGAATTTCCAGGAATAAACCCAAGCATGGAAGAAGAAATTTGGCTGAAGATCTGAGTTTTTCGCTAGCTGGTTATTGATGATGCATACGAATATAGTATTGCCAGCCATTGTAAGACCTATTTTTCTTTAATTTCACACTTGACTAGGGGAGAATTTCAGCTTTTGTTCATTTCGTAGCCTTCAAGAAAGGTTTATGAAGTGTGTTCTAAAAGCTAAAAAAAAAAAGGTGCTAAGATTTAAATGAACCAAGTGTTTACAATTGTGACAGTTTCAGGACCTTTTTCAGTCCTGCTTTTAGTTGTGCGTGTTAGTGTTCTTACAGACTAAAGCACGCAGCTGATATATTTTCAAGTAGGCAATATTTGCACAAGTCTCAGTCCAGCAATCTGTGGGCTGTTATTGGCTTAATGAGGACCATCAACTCACCTACGAAATATTTAGGATCAGAATCTAAGGATAGGATGGTAAGGCCCTTTAGGAGTGATCGCTGAAGGACAGTACTAAGATGCAGTAGGAGAATAGGAGGGAGTCACATTTGAAGGCAGCTCTCACGTTAAATCTGACTTCATTCTCACTTAGGGGGTTCCCCAGCAGAATAAAAAATACCAAGTTTAGAAAAGCAAGTCTTGATACACTCCAGACTAAGTGAAAAGAATAAAACAGGTTTCTTCCAGCTGTGGAACTGATATGCAGTAATTATAGGAATGATGTTAAGTGTTTGATTAGTGACATTAAGTTACTCTTTAGTGCTTCATCAGGATTTCTCGTGTAGATGAACTGCCTTTGCTTAATAAGGGAGGGGGAGATCCCATCATCAGCCAAGAAATCAGACTGAAAACATGTTTGGCAAGAAGTGATGGAGTCTACACAAAGACCAGCCTTGTACACAGTTTCTTACTTAAAAGTGACCAGTTGTCTTACTTAAAAGCAATGGCCACATCTACATCCTTTAAAATAAAGTTTTTGGGATAAGGGGTGCATTGTTGGTCATCCCGTCTACAATAATAAATCCAAACAAAGTGCAAGCTGCCTTTTCCCAAACATCAAGTTATTTGCTTCTCCAGGTTGTCTGTAATGAGGTTACCTTCCTGTATATTATGATGCTTTTTTCTCCTCTTTTTTTTTCTATATGCCCTCAGTCTAAGGGAGCAAGAAGGTAAAAAGAACCTAAGGGAGAGATTTCAACAAGATCACATCTGTTAGTGAGAGAAACATTACTGGAATATTGTCTTGTCATTTCCTAGATGGTGCTAATGCAAACATTATGCAATTTGCTGTGGTATAAGAGAAGCTCGTTGCGGATGCAAACAGATGTTTCAGTGCCGAAGTAGAAATACGGGGAATAATTTTAGATGTAATTAAAGTACTGCACATTATAACAAGTTTGTACCTTTAAGAGCGTCTTGAAGCATTAACCTTGAATTATATGATTGCTTTGTGATAGGTGGAGCATTGTGGAAATTTACTCTAGGAAAGACACTGCACTTTGCTCATCTTCTTAGGGTCTCCTGCAACTATGTAGTACAGTGCTCCCTTTTGGCCCTGGCCCCTCTATATGTTTGAAGCTCCATCCCTGCCCTCTCAGCTCCTTTGGTCCACACCTTTCTGCAATAAAACACACCAAGGAGAGGCTTCTTCCTGCTTCCATCTGGTGAACAGCTCCTGTTGAAGTCTTGGGATGGATCTGATAGCCTTTACAATTTCCATCTTTCTCTAGCAGTAGTGACTGTTTTCTGGAATATCTCACATAGCATGGGAGAAGAATAATGCCATTTCGAGGTTTGTGCTGAGGATGAAGACATTAAGAAATGAGTCCATTGCCACAAATCACTCTTCTTCCCCCAGAGAGCAATGGTCATCACACTGTGCTGGAGCCCCACAGTGTGAGGACGGCTCTTCTTCTATGCTAGGAGTGCACCAGCCTCATTAATGTCAGTGAGAAATGCTTGCATTAATAGTCCCAAATGATATACTTGCTGTGCCAAAGTGAAAGGGATGTTCTTTTGTGCTCAGAAACATCAGCCGTGTGAGTTACTGTCACGGAGAGTCTATCCTTGTCAGCCTTAATGTTAATTTATGCTCCTGGGCTGGGCATTTACAGGAAGTCAGCAGTGTTAGGAGGGGATGAATCAGCAGAAGCAGCATTTTGGAAAGTAACCTCTGAAGCAGATCTGGAAATCAGCCTCCCTGGGGTTGTTATGGACTCAGAAGGATGTTCTGATACACTGTGATAGTGAGGGTGGGGTAAAACCGTTCCTCCGGTTTGTGGGTCTGGGACTGAGAGGTTTCTGCTTGGCTCAGGCGATGGAGTGCCAGCAGCAATGAGCAATGTGCATGAGGAGCCAGTCAAAGTGGCTGCGTTTGCAGCATAGTGTATCCATGGGACTGTGAATACAGAAGCAAAGATGAAAATAAATAAATAAATTGGATTATTGAATCTGGGTTCATTCAGTCCATAAGGAAAACTTTTCCTGTCCTTAAAGTATTTGGTTGGGTACTTTAGCAGTGCAACATCTGGGGGTGATTTGGGTCCTGCCTGCTGAGCACCCCAGGGCATTGTCCTGAGGCTGTGATGTCATGAGCACAGCAGCCCTCTGCTTAATATCATTGCTCACTTCTCTCCCACTGAAACCCCTTTCCTTCCTGATGCTGATGGTCTGCTACAAAGCCTGAGCATCATCCCAGCAACTGAAAACCTCTCTTTTTCTGTTGGGACGTGGAGTGTCACAGCAAACGGCTATGAGAAGACAGCCAGCAATGGGTCTGTGCAATGTGTACAGATTCACCTTATATTGGTGTGGATTCTAATTTGGACTAGGATTGTAATTGTAGAATATCCTCTAATTTCTTTCTGAGGATGTACAGTTGGTGATGCTGACTGTCTTTTTTTTCCCATCAAGTCAACTGAACACTATCGCCTCTTAAGTCATTGCCAGGACTTGCCAGATACTTATTTTACCCTTAAATCACACACAAAATTCGAATAGGAAGCTAATTTATCAATTAACTGAGCAACTGCCAGTAGCCATACATTAGTGGGGAAGGATTATTTGCAAATTCTGTTCTTTTCTTTTTCTCTACCCATAGAGGTCAAGTCATTGTCTTGTTAAAATGCTCTCTTGGCCCATGCATACCCTACTCCATTCACTCTACTCTGCCCCATTTCAATGCTAATAGGAAAATTTGCTCCCCAGTATTAATGGGACAAATCTTGATCTGTTTCACACTGGTGTAAACCCAGAGTAACTCCCTTGAAGAGCTTCTTTACAACAATACTACTGTATTGTGGAGGGAAAATGTGCTAAAATTTCCTGTATAATAGAAAAGGGTTGAAGCAGCATTACAAGTCCTTGTACGGAGGAATAGTTCTGTGAGACAGAATACTTCTGTTCAATACTTGTAATTAGACATTAGGAGCAGATTTGGTAAACTGTGTGAGGGAGGAAAGAACTGTCTTGGCATATATAATTTTCAACATAGAAATGTTAAAACCCCTTTAGCAAACCTGGCAGGTGATTCAGTTTAGAGGAAAAAAAATCAATAGGTTGGATTTACTGTCCAGAGTAGCAAGGGAAATTTTTACTGGTGTGTTCCAGGTGCAAGTGGTTAAGCAGCAGGCACTGATGGTGGCACATCAGCATCTATTTCAGGTGAGGCTGAGGGCTGAACCCAAGGTCAGAGCTGAACAGATAGAAGTATGATTTGGTGTTTAAACCACACGATTAGGAGAGGAACTTGGATGCGGCTTTTACAGTAAAACGTGGGCTAGTTGAGAGTTATGGGTGTAGCTGTCTGAACTTTTCGAGAATAACCAAGGTTGTGGCATTGAATTTCAAGCTCTCATGGACTTCCCTCATTTCATACCTTTGGCTTTCCTATTCTTCTTTTTGAAGAAATTTAGAGCTACATAAAAGAAATAGGCAACTCCCCATTAACTTGTGAGCAGGGAGAGTAAGCACAGATTGCTGATTACATAGATAAGTACGTGTCGAGAACCAAAGTAGATACTACATTAGTTTGTGTGCTTTCATCTCCATAGACCACTGCATACTAACCTCTGTCCTTTGAGCTGCATTAATTCTAAGTGACACAATCCAGAAAACTGGTTGCAAACGTACCATCCTTACTGTGCTCTCAGGCATATTGAATGCAATCCAGCAGATCTGAGAATTCAAACTTTTCCAAACGCTTCATTTCTTTTGAAAACATTAACAGTAAGGCCAGCAGAAAGAAGAAAAGTAGCCTCCTGTCTCTTTTAGTGTTGGGTGTGGAGTGATTAGTGCACCTGGCTGTGCCTCTCACCTGTTTCCAATCACATTTGCAGAGCTCTGAGGCTTAGCCCCAGGAAGCAGCATGCCCTCCTTGTACAAAGGGTGGTTGTGCTGTTCTGCTTGTTCTCTGGATTTTGAAGTTAGTTGACTGCTGGGGATGTGTTATTCAGAAGTGTGTAATGTGCTATCACTCCACTGACAGAGTTTGTCCTTTCCTGCACGGCCTGGCTTTGTCCCCGCACCTGAGAGCTCTGCTGCTGAACTGGGTCATCTAAAGGTAAGAGAAGTGCTTCATGTTGAAGGGCAGTGTTGGTGTAAAACTGTGAACATGTTTAGGCTGAGAATTGTCAAGAGGTTTATGCGTGGATGTTGCATAGCCAGGATAGATGGGAAGCTAGGTGGTGTGGACTCTTTTTTCTACTACTGGGAGAACTATGAACTCCTTCCTCGCTGTGGGAGAGGGGTGAGAGTGTGCTGCTGAAATAGACCTGGGGGTCAGGTCCTCCATGGCTGAATTGCTAGAGGGAAGTTCAGACTGTATACTCTTATGCCTGTGAATGATTGTCCTGAGCATTTATTCTGTTGGTATTGGTGTTTTCTTCTCAGTTATCTAATGTGTTAGAAAACTGTGGCTAAAAAGTATTTTCTGTTGCTTTATGGTCTGCTGCTGAATTACCAGTCTTCACCTGAGACACCTATATCAGGAACTGCTGTACTCACTGCTGCTTGGTTTTTCTAATAGCATATAGCTTTTTTAGTCGCCGTGAGAATATTATTGTAATTGGAATGGGTGTGGGAAAGGAGCGTCTTCCCTCTCCCTCTGCTCCCTGAAGAGCAAGAGAGAAATTAGAAATGTTAAGCTGGAGCCAATGTTTCCCCTGGACAGCACTTTTTTCCTAATTCTTTATCAGCCTCATTTACCATTTCCTAGACTGTGTCTCAGTGATTTGGATTAGGTAGAGACCCACAACAGTAAGTTAGAACAGCTCAATGCACACAGCACAAAGGGTATTTTTATAATGTAGGGATGCTGCATGCATTTTTTCCTCTGAAAGACCCGATTGGAATACAGAGGTGTTACAGGAGGGCCAAGCTGGTTGCTGTTACAGTGTTAAGGACAGAAGAACATGATGGTGTAATTGGTTGCAATGACCTTGAACTAACAGGACTCTACTTTTTTTGGGACGTGTGGTTGGCCATGCTAGCATGCTCTTTCCTGAAAGGGGCAGTCCAATTTAGTATTGCTAGCAGGGATTTTTATTCATACAGAAACAAAATAACTGTGGGAGGAATAAAGTCTAAAGCAGGGAAAAAGGACATGCTAACAAATTCCTGCAGGTGTGCTAGAGATACAGCTGGTTCAGTGCTCATGAAGCATGGTTTCATTATCCTGCCTTTTCGAGAAAACAAGGATCAAAACTGGCGCACAACTTGTGTATCTCTGTATTAGAACTGAAGCTGTGGAATACACTGTGACAAGCTCCTGCTTCTGGGTCTCTCAGGGATGTTTTAAGTGCAGTGATGCATGTTGAATCAATCTCTTCCTTGTACTTGAGCAAAAGGGTCCCCCAAACTTGTTCCCTCTTTTTATGCCTATTTTCAAAACCTGTGAGGGGCATGCAGTGCATTGTGGAGCTAGTGGACAATATTCACAGCTGGAGCAGGGTTAATGGTTGTTATCTTTACGGTTCCCGTTTTATTTTCTCATGTACTTTCCACTGAGCTTAATTGTCATGGTACCATCTCAGTAAGTGCTGTTTCTGCTGCTGTTCCTAGGATGCCATTCAAGCCAGAATGAATTCATTCTTCCTTACTAATTTTGACCTTTGGATTAGATCCTTGAGCTTCTTGTGCCTGCAGTGCTCATGAAAAATGAGCAGGATCTTTATTTTAAATCTTTGTCTTATAAGGCTTACCAAAGTGTCTGTTCATTCTTTCCCACATCCAGCCCAGTCTCTTGTTACCTTTTTGTTCAGCATGTTTGAAATCTCGAAGCATAGCTTCAGGGCAGAGGCTATGCTTTTATGTTATTGAGGTCATCTCTTTTTTCCATTTGAGCTAGTAAGAGGGCTTGAGAAGATAGACTTCAATTCACCATGCGAGCACTGAGAGGAGGTAGAGGAGGCTGATGCGTTTCAGGACAAAGCTGTTCCTAGAGCAATCTCTGCTTTTGTGCTATCTCCCCTGAAATTTCTGAGGTTTAACTAGCAAGCCAATGAGACAGCAAAATAAAGAGGAAACATTCTGAAAGGAGTGGTTTGTTCTGTATGTGGACATCCCATGTGTTCAGGAGCTCCCTCTTGGACCAAAGAGCAAGGCAAGATAGAGATAGATGCTTGGATACAAATGATTTTTCCTTATGATATGAGAATAGGATCCTAATCAGTAAACCAAAAATATGCATTATTCTTTGAGTGCTGACAGGGGCTCTGAACTCTAAAATAGGAACTAAAGGGAAATAAAGAAAAAAAAAAAAGGTGAGCAGGCTGTTCCCTTGTTATAGCCAGCCCTGCTCCTCAGTCTCCGAAGCCTTCACTGCCTTGGACAGACAGCCCATCTTGTGGTGCTTCCTCACAGACTGCAAGCATTGTTCACCTTGCAGGAAGGAGTTCGGGGATCAGCCAAACTAATTCTTCCCTCATCTATTCTCGTTTAATAGAGAGGGAGCTAAATGGCAAAGTGATAAACAGTGGTTCTGGCTGGATATAAACATAAGAAAGAGGAGGCTGAAATCAGCTTATTTTATCTCTTTACACTCCCACAATACTGAACAAACCACGGAACTAGAAGTGGAACCAATGTAGACTTTTTTCCTTTTTTTCTTTTGTCTAATATCCTCAAGTTTAAAAATACACTTTGAAAAGTAAGGTGAACTCTCAAGATTTAAGATCCCTGCAGTAAACCTCAAGATGCCTGCAAAATGGCTCATTTCACTGGTGCAGGTAGCTCCTGCCTTCAGATGTTTGATTTTGTTGATTTTATTCTCGTGCTGTAGCAAACACAACCTCCTAAGCCCTCCGTGGTTTAACCCCTGCCATTGGTCTGGACTGAAACACCCAAAATGCACATCTGTGAACAGGAATGTGTGGAACGTTCTGCCAGTTGACAGAGAACATAAACAGTGCTGGGGCTTGGTTTGGAAATCTGTGATTTAAAATGAATTTCATTAATTTGGTGGCATGACTCAGTGTTTCTTAACACGTTCTGGTTCAGCAGTGATATATTGTTCAAGTAATCTGTTAATAGCATCTTCGGGCTGTTGATAGCAAAAGGAGCTGCTTTGGAATCCTTCTCACACCCTGTTATGATATTGCAGCGGGGCAGTTGCCATGATGCGGGAGAGGGATTCAGAAAGCTGTATTTCATGCTGTAATTTGAGAATGTAAGTAGGAATTCTAAATAGCTGTTTTGAGGCTGTTTGGGTTTTCAAACAGTCTGATCTGGGGGCTAGGATTTTGCAGTTCTTCACAGACAGTTTTTTTTTTTTTAAGATTGTCACCAGAAGGGAAGCACTGATGTTAGAACTAATTAACTTCTATCTTATTGGAAGTATGCATGTAGGTACTGATAATTATTACATTAATTGCCTCGCTCCTCTACTGAACTATGTAACATCGAGCATCTCTCCGAATCTGTTCATCCGCTTGCTGCGCCTCCTCCTGTGAGCAGGAAAACTTCAGGGCTCATTTCTAATGATAGCAAATGCCAAGCACACCAGGCTTCCCAGCAACGAACCAGAGCCCAAGGGGCTATGCTCACAACCAGCTGGCTGAATATCTTTGTCTTTCAGACATGTTGTTTCTGTTAGACAAAGCTGTAGCATACCCAACGTGCCATACTCTGAGAGCAAGCACTGTCCAGGGAGGCTGTAAGCATCCTGGCTCTCCAGCAGTGGAATCTGAGCTTCCTATCCTTCCTACTTTTGTGCTTTGTACTGAAATAATGTACTTTTAAATATCATGGCATTATTATGTAGACTCATCCTCCTTTCCTTGCACTTTTTTTTTTTTTTGAAGCAAAGCATATTCTTGCTTCTGTTGCCTCTTTAAAGCTCTACCTGAACATTTTCATAGAAAATACTCTCCCACCATATAATTTGAGTGCACTTCCTTGGCTTGTTATTGAGACATTTAAACTTACCAGCCCTGATGTTTGGAATCACTGAATTATTGCTGAATAATCCTAATTAATGTTGGATACTACTGGATCACTTCATAATACAGGGAGACTGCAAAGGGGACAGGGCACTGCTGTGCACAGGAGGGATGCAAGAAGTGCTCAAGAGCTCCAGTTTGCAACATCTGCTGTCAGATACTATTAAATGAAAAATAAATAAAAATTACCTTACAACTGAGCACAAGTGGTTAGAAATAATGAACAGAGAAGTGCAGAGTGAATTTAGGAGAAGCAAGGATCTTGTTGCCCAGATCTGAGCTATGATGAACTACAAGCTGGTAAATTGGCATATCTCTGTACTTGATAGCAAGCTCCCAGCCCCAGCGGATGCATGAACAGCATACAAACTCCTCCATTGCCTTCAATGCCAATAAGAGCATGACTTGTTCTTCCTCCCCCTTTTCCCATCCTTAATCTCTTCATCCTCAGTGCCTGCCATCTCCTGCTTTTCTGGCATCAATGAGCATAGATTGCTGTGTTCGCAGAATGTTTCAGCAACCATACAAGATTTTGTTATTCCAGGTAAAGGGTGGATTTAAATGTTTTGTGGAGAAATATGGATATGTTGCTTGGACTTGGGGATGGGGGGAGCGGTTTTGTTGATCATGCCAGAACAAAGCCAGCTTGAAAAAGCCATCGAGTTACTTGCACTGTCTATTGCTGAAAATAGATGGTTGCCTGTTTTCTGTTGGGAATAGATTATATATCTGCTTTAAGGCTGCATGGAGACTTGAGGTTGGCTGGTCCTATTAATAATGCATGGGATGGCTGGATTTAAGCAATAATTATATGCAGAGTATAGTGCAGTGACACATAGGTGCAGAAAACTATTCCTTCAATAGGCTTGTTCCTTTTGGTGAGATCCTTTAGATAGCTAGATTGTTTGACAGCTTTATACCTTCCCCCCCCACCCTCCCAACGCTTTTAGTTTTTCACTAAAGCCCAAACATTTTTTGCTGAGCGACTGCATGGTGTTAGTGCTATCTCTTTAGGGCTCTTGAGGAGAGCTGGGGCGTGGTCCTGGGGACTGGCTTTTATTGGTTTGAAGTCTGTCCCATACATACTCTTAAAGGAGTAGCAGGTGTTCTCAAAGGCAGAAAGCAGGCCTTGCATCCTCCATATGCAAGTCTGCTGCCTTCCCTGTGTAGCCTTCCTGAAGGCAGCTGAGGGAGGTGCTGTAGCCTGGGCTGCTGCCCTGTCCCTTCTACCTGGGGACATCCCTGGGAGCTCCTGAACTGAAAGCTCCCAAGAGCAGGAAGGAAGCTACATTGTAACCAAGGGAAAAGGATGTGCCTCTTAATTGTATGAGTGGGAAGAGGGAATAGAAAGTAAAAAGAACTGAAGAACTGTGCTTCTGCTGCCTCTTAGGGTCTCATATTTGGATTTTTAGCGGCTATTTCTGATACAGGAATTCTCCAGTCTTAAACAGGGTGTTTTTTCTTTATGTGCAGGTTTCATGAGCACTTTACTGCTTTATTTATTCATAACTGCTACCTTCAGAAGACAACTAGGGATTGAAAGTGTGTAATTACTGAGTGCTGTCTGCTGTAATGCATTCAGCCATTTTCTTTGGATTAGCCACCCTGAAGTGGTGTACAGAAAGGATCTTGTAAAGACAGAACATTAAAGAAATTTCTATCTACTTCAGCAATGACACCAGTCTCAGCACTATGGGGTTAGAAAATGGTCGGGAATTCATTTCTGACTACGCAAAATTCTTCCGTTTTCTTTCTTTTTACTCCATATGCTGTTTGTTCAGGGCAAAGCTCTCTTCACTAAATGCAACAGAATATGAAGAGCCCCAGCACACCTGACAGAGCCAACATAACACAAGCTCTCCCAGCACACCAGCCTTTGATTCTTTTTCCTTTGTACTACCTTCATCATCAGCAGAGCCTTTTTTTCCTGGAGGAGATGATCTAGGAATCCCATACCAGGTTGTGGCAATCTGGCAATCTTCATTTAATTAACTTACCACTAAGTCTTAGCAGCTTGTAATTTTTTTTTCCTTTTCTAGACAACGTTTTCATGCTAGGTCCCTCAAAAGCCCCACAGTGTGTTTAATTGAGGACATGATAATTGTAAGCTACTTCGCAGCTGTTTAAAAAGGGAAAAATCCATTAAGGCTATCTGAATTATATCACAGGAAAAAGTCTGTATTATATATGCTACCCTTAGGCTGAGCTAAATTGCTGTTTTCACAGCTCAGCTGATGGCAGTTGCTTGAGGTTTTTGTACTCCACTAATTTATTTTTTTTTGAATGCTTTAGAGATGACTCAGGAAAGGATGTTAATGTTAAGAAAACCAAGAGAACAGCATTGCATGGGCAGAGATGGGTCTGATATCTTCATTCTGAGCTTTAGATTGGTGGCATCTCATGGTATCTCTTGGCTTGGGTGCCAAGCAGTTGATAAGCGATTAAGAGCCAGGAACTGTCAGTAGTGTGTGGATCTGCAAGTTGTTGGATGCTGGGAGCCCAGCTTCTGCCCTTATGAAAGGGCACTATAGTGATCAGCTTGGTGGTACGCATAAGACATTAATGAAGTCATCTGGGAATGTGGCAAAGGTATGTCACCTGAGGACTCCAAGTGTCCCTGGATCCTACAGGCTTTGAGATTGCTCATCTCACAGGGAGGTTCCCAGGCTCTGTCTCTATCTGTAGCCTCACTGAGAGATGTCTTGCAGAGAAAGACCGTGTTTTCTGGTAATGGGAGTTTATTGCAAAGTGCTATTTCTTTTGTTTGAACAGCAGGATGTACCCTAAAGCTCTGTTATATCGCATTAATAAGGGCAAGCACACTGCAGCCTCAGAGTGCAGCATTAGTAAGTGATAAAGCTGTGTTGTGTATTTGTGACTCCTTCAATGGGTGATTTGTTCTAATAGTGGAGACTGCAGATAATAAACAGTAATTTTAAGGGTTTTGTCCTATTGCCTGAAATGGAAACAAGCTCTCATTCCTTCACTTCTAAAGCTACTTCTTTATGAAATTCACATAGATAGCACACAGATGCGGACTTAAAGATTTTTTTTTTTTTAGAGTTACTAACACGAACTCTGAGCTTACTGGGTTTAAGTTTCATAGGATCCTGATGCAAACATATGATACAGCTATTTAGTCCCAAGTTTTTCCTAATAGTCTTGAATAACATTTAACTCTGAACTGCTTGTTTGGGATAATCATCTCAACTGATCTCTTTGGTGTTTTAGCCCCTTGCTGTGTGGAATTTCCCACAGTGTTATCTGATCCCTCAGGAGCTCAGGTTATTGACCCTTTGTCTTTCCCCTCTGCTTGCAAGGCAGTGCAGGAGCAGGTCTGTACAGCACTGTGGTGCTGAGCAGCTGATGTCTGCAGTGTGCATGTTGACATGTGTGCAGCAGTCACTGTGCTTGCTCAAACCATGCCCTAGTGATGCACGGGAGCTGAAGCATGTTGGTGCCCAACTGCAGAGCACCTTTCAGCCTGGTTCCTTTTGGAAGGAAAGTGAGTATTGCATTCAGATTATAACAATTTGGTCTGTGTCACAGTGCGAGGAGAGGCATAGGTGGGAGATTTGCTTCCAAAGCATATACCTACTCTCAACTAAACTGCTAGTATGGAGGCATCAATTATGTCCTGAAACGTTTTGGGCAGCCCTAAAATGATACTGACTTCCCTGTGTTCATGACCAGCTGCTACATTTTACTTTAGACAGGAGCTGTATTGCATCTGCTGAATTTGTTTGCACCCTGCCTATTCTTTGTGCTCAAGGACACACTGCCCTTCCTTATTTATGGCTGGATGCCTTGGATGGCCTGGGAGCTCTGAGGGACTGGAGGTGTAACAGTTTGCTGTGCTATAGCAAGAAAGGCTATTTTCTGTCCAGAACAATCACTATTAGAAAGAGGTGTTAGAAGGAAATGTTGAAAATCTTCTTAATGACAATGAAGTGCAGTGAGGGAGAATGCTAAAGCATAAACCATCTGGAGTGAATTAACCCTCCTATCTTATTCCTTCTCTTCGTGTAAGGATGAGGCATAGGTTCTCCTCTCATCCATTACCAGTTCCTGAAATGACAGCAGTTCCTATGGGATTAAAAGTACTCTGAATCAGAGATGGCTAAAACATTTTATTATGATCCCCGAGGAACAGCTGTTATGAATAGAGCTTGCTTCTGATCAGGAATATGAAACAACTCAGCCTTGGGGACTGTTTGCAGAGGCATTAGTAACATTTTTCTATCTATTTGCATTTGGATCTCACACTCATAGAATACAAACACCTTGTCTTGTGTTTTCCTTAAGTAGTCCTTCAAAAATAGAGTATTAGCTCTGGACTGTTACTACTAAACCAGGACTCCTTTCATTGCTGTCACCACCCAGTGACATCACTCACCCCCAGCAACTTAGTAGTACAGCTGCATCAGCTGCTGTTCCTGGGTATGAATGTGGACTGATATACTATGGAAGGAAGATTTACGATGATATCCACCCAGAACGGTGCTGCTGAGCCATCAGACTTCAAGAGAAAACTGCCTACAGGGGCTTTTTTTGGTCCACTTTTAAATAAGTGACTCTTCTCACTTGGCTCTGTTTTCTTCAGTGTGAAAATGCAAGTGTCTTTTTAATGTAGTGTGGTGTGGGGACAGGAAAGCATTTTCAAGATGAAATGAAAATGCCTGGAAAATGTGCTGAGGCTTCCCCAAGGGATATTATAATAGAGTGTTAATAACAAGCAAAAATTCCCTAAACTCATGACTTGTGATCCCTCACCTTCCTTTATAGTCACTTTTCAGAGACTCATTTGGTGCTTTTCACCATCAAGGATTGCCTGGACCAAGACTTGCAGATGCTTGTACTGCAGAGCACCTCCTGAGTGCTGCGTGCTGATGTCCTTCAAAGTTTATTAGGAAGCATTTCTTCTCAGAAAAAGTGGTGGTGCAGTGGCACAGGCTATCTAGGGAGGTGGGGGAGTCACTGTCCCTGGGGATGTTCAGGAACCATGGTGATGTGGCACTGAGGGATGTGGTTAGTAGGCATGGTGGTGAGGATGAGCTGGGGTTGGACTAGGTGATTTTAAGGGTCTTTTCCAATGTTAATGATTCGAAAGTTATTGTTATCCCTCAGCTTACTTTGAGAATCATTTGGAAGTCTTGGCAATGAGCTTAACACAGTATAGTCTAAGCCAATAGAGAAAGCTCATGTGTACAGGCTGATAGAATAAAAATGGAGTGCATACAAAAACCCCTTTTTCCCGAGGATGATACCGTGACCTTTGATTATGTGCTTCTTTTTTTCTTTTTAAAGCAGCTTTCTAAAAAGGGAAAGCTGTGCTCTGAATGACTCCAACCATCTTCTTTCCTCAGTCCTGATATAGTCAAAACCCAAAATGTGCTCTGATGTTGGCAGCATAACAGTGATATTAGTAAGGATGAACTGTTCTTGAACCATTGTCTAATATATTGAGCCCAAATAACCTCTCAATCAAGGTTAGAGCATGGACATTGTTTGCTCTAGCTGTCTTGAAGGAATACATTAAAAGAGCAGTGTCAGGTGTGATTCATCTCTCATTCCTTTGCTGTCCTTCCCTCTCAGAGCACAGGAACACAGCCTGTTTTGGTAGCAAATCAGGTACAGTGTCCCCACCATCAAAGTGGGTCTCCAGTCTCATCTGTTTCAGGGTCAGTGGGTGCCTCCCAGCCTGGCTATGCCTCCATAGGGATCACAACCAGATGCAAAGCTGCACTGAGCTGCTGCAGCTGATCTCTTCTCCTTATGGAGAATCAGTTTCTTCTGAATGCTCCCAGAGCCCATCCTGCTCTGGCTTAGCAGCTGGTGCTACCTCTGCTGAGCTCTTAGCAAATTAACCTCTCTGTGATCCTAGGGGGGATAATCACTGCTCTGCAGCAGTTGTCTCTTTCATTGACTCAACTGTTGTATTTTATCAAAACCCTCCTCTATTTATACAATCTGCTAGAAAAGCCATTAAAACTGATGTGTATAGTCCCAAATCTAGAATTCTGAGAACTGCTCTACAAAGGATGAAAATCAGCTCCAATTTTATCCTCTTTAAGCAGAGGCTCTGGTGTGTTCTCATTAGCTGTGATTTTAACTTGTTTTATGACAGAACAAATTAAAAGAGCACCTTGGCTGTTTCTGACAGCGGCGTGCTTGGCTACGATGTACTTGCATTACTGAATATTCAGGTCTCTTCACTGCTGTCAGTGCTGCTTTGCAGTGCATGCTTGGGATAGGCTGCAGCTCCACGGATGGGTCCCTGTGGGTTTAAATCCCATGGCCCACGTGCAGCTGTAGGGCAGAGTCACAGGGTTGGTTGCTTCTGAGAACATGGGAGAGCTTTGGGTTGGGGCATGTTTCTCCTTGTCAGTCAGTTGTGTGTTTTTTTTAATCTTTGAATCACTTGTGAGTTTCAGAGAGTAACTATGGAAATTTGTCTTTCCTGTATGAAGCTAAGAAGTATTAATCTTTTAACTGCAGGCTGGAAAAGCAAATTTCCTTTAAGCGTAGACACCCCCCCTTTCCCTCCCCCCAATGATATGTTTTCAGGTTTGTCCAGACCTGAATAAAATAACCTATTTTTCTTTCTATTTGGACCTTTCAAAACATCAGGCTTTGATAACATGTCCTTATTTACTGCTGATTTCATCCATACGATGACTTTAAAATGTCCTCTGTGTTTCCAGGATAAAAATAAAACCACTGTTTGTTAGAAGAAAATATTCTGAACAGTTCAATTTCCTGATGTTTCTGGTGGGTTTGTGTGTGTTTTTGTTCCCCCTCACCTGAAGCAACAAAGTTTATTACGTTTTTTGAAAGCTAGGGGGGATTCTGAGAAGATAGCTTGAGCCCTGAGACAGAAACATCTGTAATTGGTGTGGGAGTATTTGTGTGTTAGTGGGAGCTGTGGTGTGAGAGGAGGAGTTTTAATTTTGTGTAGGGTGAAGAAGGGATGCGTTTCTAGCACCACTCTGAAATTCATGCGGTAAGCCTGTTGCTGAGGTTTTAACACTTCTTCACCTCGTGTTGGTCCCAGTGGGATTAACGAACTGGGACTGTGAGGAGCAGGGCTATAAGGCTGGGGGTGTGAAGGTGCTGTTGTCTGGTTGTCACCAAATCAGTCCTTCACAAACACAGCCCCTCTTGAGAGTGAATTAGAATCATAAAAACGTTTGAGTTGGAAGGGACGCTTAAGGGCCACCTGGTCCAGCTCCCTGCAATGAACAGGGATACCCACAGGTCCATCAGATGCTCAGGGCCCTGTCCTCAAGCATCTCCAGGGACAGAACACCCACCACCTCTCTGGGAAACCTGTGCCAGTACCTCACCGTCCTTGCTGTAAAGAACTTCTTCCTTACATTCAGTCTAAATCTTTACTAAATCAGTAGGAAAATGAAGTTCGAGTTGCTAAGAACCCAGCAAGGAGAATTACTGTGATGGTGAAAACCAGAGTCCAGCCTTTCCTAACCCAGTTTTTGTCAATGTGCTGGTTTCCCTGGAAGCAGCTGCAGTTCACTGCAAATGCTAGTTTGGTTTTATTTTTCCTTTATTCCCCCTGCTAAATCTGGGATGTTGAAGGCTTTTCTTTCAATCATTTACAGATGTAAATCACAGAACTCCTCTTCAATTGCATCTCCCTGGCAGCCAGAGCCCCAGAGCACAGCAGTGGTGCCTTTCTTAGAAAGGTACAGTGGGAAATCCTCTTGCTGAGTCACCCTCTGCTCAGCACAATTCATTATACCAATCCCAGCACGGCATCAGAGCCTTCTTCTAATGGCTTCGTAAATTGGGAAGCCTAATTCTTAGCTTGGGCTGGGGGACCTACCGCCTTTTCCTCCCTTTATCTGTGGCCCCTCCACCTGCCTGCTTTCCTCTAGATGGCATTGCAGGAGAAAAGGAATTCGGATGGAAAAGCAGACTTAACTGCTGGAGAAAGTGAACTTGCAGGAGCTGCTTTGCATTTTGATGGTGCTCGATTATTTTATCCACTAGACAAGCACATGCAATATTAATACCTCCCATGTCAATCTCAAACAGGATGCAGATAAGTATTTGCTCTGAGCAGTTTTATTGATTGGTTCCTCATCTAAACAGTTTCCTCCATCTTTCTTTTTGGGTAATTTGCCAATGATTTCCCAATGATTGCAGGGGAGAGAGGGGGAAGAAGGAAACAGAATCATATAAGTGCAGCTTTTGATATGAAAGGACAATTTTTAAAGGCAAAAAGCCACCTTGTCCTTCTCTCCCTTTTATCTTTTTTTTTTACAAGTAACTCTGAGATTGCAGAAACAATTTATTCTGCTCTATTTTTCCTAGTTTGTTTTCCCTCCTGCATTTGACAGTGCTATCTGCATAATCAATTTCACTCTTCCACTGTAGTAATTCCTCTTTTTATGGGATGCTCAGGCAAGCTGCAATGAGAGAGGTATTTATTTTTTTTTAAAAGACTTCTTCAGCTGCCTGCACTGGCTATAATGCAGTATGTTGTCTGGGGAGCTGTGGGACTATCTCACCTCTAAAAAAGTTTAGTGCGCTCTTCAAATATTTTCATTTTAAGAGAATTTGGGAACCAAAGACTTTGAGCAACTCTTCTAGTTCTCATAAAAGTCTTTTCATTACTCACACTGTGCTAAGAATCCTCTGTCTCTTGCAGAATTCGCCTCTTCTAAATTGTGCTTGAACTGCATGCAACCTATTGAGATTTATTTCACAGTGCTTTGTCTGTGATACCAAGTCCTATCATGCTTCCAAGGGCTGGATCTCCTCTGAAGCTCTCTGGGATCACAGTGACCTTCTTTGTGGCTTCATTAAAGGGATTCTGTTGCTGTAGGGTCCACATCTCTTCTTTCTCAAACACTTCCAAGTACAGGCACCTAGCTTAAAAATAATTTTTTATCCCAAAATAGTTTTTAAAATACCTGCTCTGTTAATTGAGTAGTCAGTGTCATCCAGATGTCATCCTGCATGATATTCTAATGCTCTGCTGTTCTGGTAAAGCCTACAGAGTTGGATGCTGTCACCCTTGCACAACTGTTGTCACTGTTAGGAAGCAATTGTGACGTCAGGTTGGGGAGGAGTTGTTGGAAATGCCACCTAATGCCTCAGTAATGTTACAGTGACTGCATCTCCTTTGCCTCTCTAGACAATGAAAGAAGTTGGGTCAGCTAACTTCAAACTGCCTGCAGGTAATGTGCTGAGAGTCCAGTCTCCAGGTACTCACTATATACTTTGCTTCAAAGTATATTTTCTAAAGACTGCATGGCTATTTGAAGTCAGATTAACAGCTCTCTTTGACAAGGGTGCTCTTACACAGCAAAAAGGCTGTGTCTGCAAACTTGCGAACTATCAAAATTCTTTATAAGATCTGTGTCTTCTGCTGCTGCTTTCAGAAGGGATGGCTGTCCTATGACATTAGAATATTGAGGTTTTTTTAAATTATTTTCCCTATAGCTGTTTCAGATGTGGTTGTTTCTTTGTACCTCCTCCACTACCATCCTTCCTGTTACTCTGACTGTCACATCATGTTTATAATACGCAGTTGTCCTTGGTATCCAACTCTGTTGAACAGTTTTAATCAATAAAAATAACAGGTTTTATTAGCAAAATGTTTTTGTCACTTCTAAATTATTACCTGTATCCTTAAAGAAACTTTAAAAAATAGGACTCATCCAAGGCAAAAATGTATTTCTTGGGTGATACCTTTCTAACTTCTTCAGCTCTCAACCTGTGTATTCTTAGAATAAATCAACATTTCAGCTGAAATTTTAAACCTTCTGGACTTCAGTGTTTTTTAGTGAGGAGGTTTTATATAAACTGAAATGGAATGGTATCACAAGATTGTGTCTGTCCATCCTCTTGTGCTGACCAGCCAGCACTCATTGAAGTGCACCCAGTGGATCTTCTGCCGACACTTGGATGTCTGCACAGGCTGGGAAGCTGTTGGCTGGTCATGCTGGGTGGCCAACATATGCAGGGTGATCGTGGTGTCTGCTGGGTTTAGCTGCACCTGGGGGCTGACAGTGACACCGCTGTGATGGATGGCTGAAATCCCTGCATTGATGCACAAGGATTACTGATATGCTCAGGAGAGGTGCGGAGCCTTGGGGCTTTGGGACAGGAGAGCCTGGGGAGTCTGAAATCTTTGTGAAATTGAGTATTGATTGCACTTGCTTGGAGAGCTTTAGCTTAACTCAGAGTCCTAAGATTTTAAGGGTACTATAAATGATTCATGCATGTTCCACTAAAGGGGATCTTTATATTGGTTCAATATCCCACTTTTAATGTACACTTCCAGCATTAGCTCAGCTGTGGTGCTAATGGGGAGAATTATTGGCTCTTCTCCTTATTCATCTCTCACTTTCTTATTTTGTGGTGACTCCACTTAGGACTAACCAAGCAGTGACTTTAAGTTAATATACTGAGGCTTTGCGGGGGGGGGGGGGGGGGGGGCCCTCCTGTGAA